>PITA01014024.1:0-55155 GCA_004023965.1 Spilogale gracilis
GAGACATGGGGGGAAAGGCAGACCAAAGGAAGAGAAGAACATGCAGAGAGCCACCCCAAGAAATAATATTTGGGTTTTAAAACTTATACCAGATCAAATAATGAACTATAGAAGATTCTAAGAGAAACCAAAAGAAATATCCCATGACTTTCAATAGTTCTATCGAGAGCAAGAGGATAGAGAAGGAAGAGGACAACTGTCTCTTGGATCTAATTAAGTGATGCTGACAGATGTCAGAGAAAACTCAACTTGGCTTAATCTCTTTGCGTGTTCATTTTCTCTGTCAAGGGAAAAGAAGAGCCTGGTTGGAACTAAACTGGGCATCCTAGGCAAGTCTCCTTGAGTTGAAAGGACCTACCCAAGCTGGCTAAGAATAGGTGACAGAAGTACTAAAAAATGTCACAGAATTGAAGGAGGGGAAGTGAATACAGCCAGATCTCCGGAAACTAGGGATATGGCTAACAAGAAAGAGCACCATCTCCATGTCTCAGGGAAAAGTGTGTTATTCGGTGGTTTCAACCTGTTGGACCTAGCTCTCTCTTTTTATAGAAAATATTTTTACAACATCTGTTTTCTTATCTTAAAATGAACTTCACAGATAATATAACCCACCTAAATGCTAACTCAAAATGAAATTAATATGATGCCCTAATGGAAATATGAAAGAGGATGGCAAGGGATGTAATTTATCTAAAACAAAAAGTAAGATCTAGCGTAATCTCTAAATGTTAAGACAGGGAAAGAAAAATGAAGTGGTCATTCACTTGGAGAATCACCATGAAAGTGACAATTTCAATTCAAAGCTGATATGGTCAGATTGTACCACCGCCATGATTTTCCAAAAGGGTAGGTCTTCCAGTTATCAATTGCAGTATAACGAATGAGCACGCAGTGACCCCCAAGCAATCCTTCATGATGTTTCTAGACCCTATGAGTCAGGAATTCAGGAGGTGCACAGAAAGAATGATATCTGGGCCCTGAACAGGGAGGACTCCCGGCGGCTGGCCCCGGCACAGCGGATGCTGGAAGAATCACTCTCAAGATGGCTATTCTTCACTCACTTCCCTGGACCTTGGTCAAGGGGCTGAAGACTGGACTGCCTACAGGGAGTGATCCAGCTTAGGGATCTTGGGGTGTTCAGACTCCTTACATGGCAATCAGGGCTCAAAGGATCAGTGTCCCAGTAGATGCCACATGGGCCTTTATAACTTAGCCTTGAAAGTCACACAGTGTCATTTCTGCCATACTCTTGATCAAAGCAGTCATACGGGGTGGGAGTAGAAAACGGGGAGGGTATGAGTATGGAGATCCCACCTGTGAGCGAGAAGAGCAACTACGACTTTGCAGCTATGTTTGAAACCACCATGGTGACTGACTCTTAGCAAATTTCCCACAGAACCAACTGTGGCCTCTCTTTGGTTTACACAGTCGATACCTTCCTGGAAAATTCAGAATGTGTTAAAACCTTGTAAACAACATGTTTGTGTGTAGAGTAATGTGTAGTTAGATTCTAGGCCTGAGCTTTAGACACACTGTCTACTAGGAGCTTTGAAAGTCCTATGGGACACAGGCTGCTTCTTGGTTATATATGATACTCCTGTACATTAAAGGATGCTCAGTATGCTTGGCTTTACCCACTAAATGCCAGTACTGCCTGCATTGCTCGTTGTCTCTCCCCTGCAGACTGGTTCCCTCTGCTTATGCAGTGCGTTGCCTACAGATCAAAATGGCAGCCTCAACCCTGCATCTATAAGCCTTTTAGTTTTTCTCTTCTACTCAGCTGGGTGATGATGATGGTGATGATCTTGATATTGGTGATAATGGTGATGGTGATCTTGATACTGATGGTAGTGGTGGTGATGATGATGATGATGATGATGACAATGACAATGAAACCAGCATCTCACATTACCAAGTACTTATGTTTGGCCAGGGATTACGTTATGCACCATCTCCCTGTACACTGACCACAACCAAAAAAGCAAGTATCACTGTCTTTGTTGGAGAACTGGAAAAAACTGAGGCTTATAAAATTTAAGTAATTTGCACAAGATCACCAAGCTAGAACTTGGAGAATCGAGACGTTCAATTTTTCTCCCAGGCCTTTGGACAGCTTCAGATGACTTCGGGACTCCATCCTATTAGCTTTGGCTGAGGGGAGAGAAATAGTGTTGTGTATGTAATTGGGAACATTTTCCTCCAAAGAGGGCTGTGGGCAGGTAGGCACCATGATCAGCATCTCCAGTACAATGGACACTAGGAAATTGAAGCTCAACATAGGTATGGAAATTATAAAAGAACATTATTAGCCTGCTCTTCTGGCCCAGATGAACTGCCTCCCAGACTCTGAGAGAAGATGGCAGATTCACTGTCAATAATCTCTGGGAATCCTGGGGAGCAAAGCAAACATACTTAATTTTGAACCAAAGGAAGAGTGTGGAGCCTTTGAACTTCAGCCAGATGCAAAATTCCAGACATCCTATGGTCCACTCCTTGTCGCCTGGAGAGGTATCTGCATTCTTTTCTCCACACCATTAGGGAGACCAGTTGTCCCTGCCTTGACTGCCCTCCTTATCTCTGCTGCTCCACATTCCCAGAACTGTACTCGGGATATTATCCATGTAACTCACCGAACCGCTCAGTCATATCAAAGGGGAGCACTTTGAAGATCTGTGATTCAACTGAAGAAAACCCTAAGCCTTCGAAATGTTTTATGTACCTGCACATCTGCTAATGAGTTCCCTTCATTTAGCAAGAGAATAGTTTATAAACTCTATTTGTATGATCTTTAAAAATGGGAAAAATAGAATCGCACCATGAACTGTAAAAGACAAGGAAGAAAACTAGGTTGCTGTTCCATAATTTAATTACAACCAACTGGATTTCTCTCTTCTTAGCTTTTTTTTTTTAAACAAAACAAAACAAAAGTCCCACAAATTTATAATATAAATTTTTTTTTGGGCACACAACATATCCTGATTTAATGCTGCATATATGTTTTATAAAATTGTGTTTATAAAAGCCTTTGAGAGCTTCTTGGAAATATAACAGCATTTTTAGAAGAAGTGTCATTGAGGTGTTGTTGTCCAAATTAAAAAAACAACAGCCTGAATATAACATATTTTATGCCCATGTAACATATTTTATGTAAAAATATGGTCATATTGGTGGGGGGAAATGCAAAAGACGAACAGATGTAAAGAAAATTCATACTCCTGTTTGCTTTCGGACCATTGATTCTATGGCAAACAATGTCTCTAATGTTTTATGTTTTCTTTGAATGGTATTTTCACAACATATATGATGTCTTATTCACACAAGTGCTCTTGTATGGTGCCCTTCGTTATACCTTAGTAGTCGTTTGGACCCTTTCAGGACCCAAGCTCTGGGCAGGAAGCAAGCACTTGAGGCATATCAACCTTAGTTTCTGGGATTTCCTGCCCAGGGGAACCCAGTGTCATTATTTAAGAAATGTCCATCTAGGTAGATGTTCTGAAAAATGGAGTATCTTTCCAAGGAGCATCAGATTCTCATGGATGTGGAAGGACCCCTTCAGTCCATCTGGTCCATCGACCTGCCTCCAGCAGAGGGATGCAAACTGCCCTGTGCAAGAGAGTGGGTTTTCTAGATTCTTTCCAGCTCTGTTCTCCTTCTACACCAACAGTGTCCAATGGAGTTTCACCCAATGATGGAAATATTCTGTGTCTGCTCTAATTTAGTAACCACTAAATTCACGTGGATTTTGAATGCTTGATATGTGACTATTATGACCAAAGAATTGACTTTTTAAATTTTAATTAATTTAAAGGTAAATAAGCCTATGTGGCTAGTGGCTACTTATATTGACCTATTGGCCATGCAGTTCTAGATATTCTGCAAAAAAAACAAAGCAAAACAAACAAACAAACAAATGCAAACAAAACCAACCACTACCCCCTAACAGAAAACCCCCACAAAAACACAAAAACACCCAGAGCTGATATAATCAGAGTTTCGTCGGAGCTGAATAAAACTTCTAGGATTACCTGGAAAGTTGCCCTTTACAAGAAACTAGTAACACTTGAAATAACCTCTACCATTTATTAGGCACCGCCTAGGGGCCAGGCAAGGTGTGAGCTAAAAGTTTTGGCAGTATTATTTTATTTTATTTAACCCTCATCACATCCTTATGAGGTAAGCATTATTGTCTGTATCCATCTTTTTTATTTGCAAGTAAAGAATCCCAAAAACCTGTGGCTTAGAAAGATTAAGACCACAGCTTGTCCTTGGCAGAGGGAGGCTTTGAACTCCAGCCCGAGCCAGGTGCCTGTGTTATCATGTTTCATATTCTTCTTAAATGCCTTGTCAGAATTCACACTTCCTTTCTAACCAGAAATTCAAAAGGCCCCACTGACTGGATAAAATAGTTGTTTTTTTTTTTTTCTGAAAAGTGCCCATTTTCATCTGAGGTACTCTCTTTTAAGCTTCTAGGCTCTGTCTTAGGTACCCTAAGACACTGAATTTATAACATCCTGAAATGTCTATTAGCCCCTTGGTTGCCCACTTTTCCCAGTCCAAAAGTTATAAAAATAATTAATGGCTTTCTGAAGTGCCAGAAAATATTGCTTTTGCATTTTGTCTTATCACATGGCAGTCCAATTTAGTGGGACATCACCAGCTACGGTCTCAAAGATGTTTCATGCATAAAGACATTATACTAGTAACTAACAGACTCGTTACTTTATCTTTGGAACCTCTGTTTTGTCATCAATAAAATGAGCATAATAGGAATTCCTACATCAGGAGTGCCTTTCTGTGATCAGTGAAAGAGTGTGGTTGAATTGTTTAGCATGACACGTGTATAAAGCGAGGGCTCAGTGAATGTTAAGGCTACTGTTGTTATTATTACTCTATACTCACTTCACTTCGTGCTGGGTTCATTGTTAATTTATTTTTTTTAAAGATTTTATTTATTTATTTGACAGAGAGAAACACAGCTAGAGAGGGAACACAAGCAGGGGGAGTGAGAGAGGGAGAAGCAGGCTTCCCGCCGAGCAGGGAGCCCGATGTGGGACTTGATCCCGGAGCCAAAGGCAGTCGCTTAACCAACTGAGCCACCCAGGCGCCCCTTATTGTTAATTTCTTACCTGATTTTTACTATGGGGGAAAAGAGATAATGACAATAAGAAGCACATGGATCAAAACCAACAAGATGACTTATCAAATGATTTTTTCTCCCTCCTGAGAGGCAGATACAATCAACCCAGCACCCAAATTGCTGGTTGGGGGAACACCCCAAGAAAAATGCTATTTTCCCTTGCGATTAACAAAATGCACACAGAAGAAAAGACTGAGTTTTTTTCTCCCCTGCATAGCTTAGATTCTTGGCTATTTAGTACTTACCTTTGGCTTATAACTATCTATGTTGGCTATAATCTATAAAATACAAACAAAGGTCACAGAGTAGTTTAGAAATAGCCTATGGCAGAACCAAAAAGTCTGGACCTGACTCCCAACTCTGTGGTCTCATACAAATTACTTGAATTCTCATTCGATCCACGCGTGAGATGAAGAATTTAAACTCCAAAATTCTCCCACCTTCCCTGGTTATAATGATGGTTTTCAGTGTCCCCTGCTCTAACCATAACTCAGAAACTACTTTATCAATAGCCACTTAGTTACATCTGGGTGAGTTTAGGTGATGCTAGCTAGTATAATAGATAATGTTCCAAATCTGACTGGCTAAATATGGCAAGAGTGTATTTCTCATGCACATAAATTCTGAGCAGGTGCCCCTGATGAGCAGAGAGCTCCCCTTCATGTGATGACACAGGGATCCAGGCTCTTCTTGTCTTGTGATCTTGCGGTCTTCAGTATGCCCTGCAAGGTTACCAGCTTGGGGGTTCTGGAGGTGGGCTTATGGAGGTTACATGGGCTGGGCTTGGAAGTGGGGCAGACCACTCCCATTCACATTCTTCGGTAGAAGTCAGGCTCACCAGCACACCTAACTTCAAGGGAGGCTGGGGAGATAGTCTGGCTGGGTTCTCAGGAGGAAGAGGTCGTGAGCTTGGTAAACATCTCCTCCTCCGTGTTAGAGGACTGGTACTGATGCACAAGGTGTCTCTTATTTCAGTCAAAAGCAGTGAAACTTGAAGTTTTATGTAGTTGGGTGTCTGGGTGTATGTGTATGTATGGGGAGCTTGGGGATATGGCATTTCTAGGAAACTTTCTGAAATATTGAAAATAGTTGGTGAATTGAATTATTTTCCCATTCCCCTAGATTCTGAGGCCTCAGCTTCTTGCCAAAGCACGAGGAAGCCCCATTCCCCTGTTGCTAGTGCCTGGTATCAAGGACACCAAGACCCTACCCCACTTTCTGGGTTCTTAGGGATCTGGAGAGGAAGACTTGAGCTCCCCCTAGAGGCCAGCAAGGTCTCTTCCATTTCTGATAGTCTTTTTTTTTTTTTTTTTTTTTTTTTTCAGTGTTCCAAGATTCATTGCCTGGCGGTGGGTACTGAGGGCACCTATTGCATGGAGCACTGGGTGTAGGGAATGGGCAATGAATCTTTTTTTTTTTCAGTGTTCTAAGATTGTTTATGCACCACACCCAGTGCTCCATGCAATATGTACCCTCCTTAATACCCACCACCAGGCTCACCCAACCCCCCAACCCCCTCCCTTCCAAAACCCTCAGTTTGTTTCTCAGAGTCCAAAGTCTCTCATGCTTGACAGGCTGGCATTTTCTTTGATCTGGTTGCTTCACAGTGCCTTATCCTGGTTAAGATAAGGCTTAGATACAAGAGTCCCTTACCTATTGCAAGATCTAAAGCATTTCTCTCTGCCTGAGAGTAGCGTTGCATAGCGTCCCAATTTTCTTGTGTCCTCCTGCCAGATTTTCTTCACTGCTGTTTGACTTTTTTTCTCTTATAATTACTGTTTTTATTAATTTATTTTCATAGTACATCTAGTTTCAAGAAAATTAGTATTTTAAAATAAAAAACTACATGAATTTCTCAAGATTCATATCAACTGCAAGGAAAAGCTGGGTAACAAGACAATGATATCACATGCAAATGTGTTCACCATTTTGGGGGTAAAGAGTTTTTATAAATAAAGGAAAAAGGAAAAGGAATGAGACTTCTTTCATATTTGGAATAGTTTCTTTTTTTCCTTTAATGTTAACAGCATTGTCCAAGTTCTCTCTCTCTCTCTTTCTTTCTTTCTTTCTTTCTTTCTTTCTCTCTCTCTCTCTCTCTCTCTATCTATCTCTATCTCTATCTCTATCTCTATCTCTATCTCTATCTCTATCTCTATCTCTCTATCTTTCTTCCTTTCTTTTTTTCCCCAAGATTTCATTCATTTATTTGAGAGGGAGAGAGAGAGAGCACTAGCAGGGAGAAGGGCAGAGGGAGAGGGAGAAGAAGCAGGTTCCCTACAGAGCAGGAAGCCTGATGCAGGCTCCATCCTAGAATCCTGGGATCAAGACCCGAACTGAAGGCAGACACTCAACAGACTGAGCCATCCAGGCTCCCCAGCATTGCCCGAGTTTTGAGGGCACTAAGTAGCAGCAGACAGTAGTGACCCTCGCGGTGACACTTGCACTCTGCAAGACCACTTCTCTGGGTCTCAGGAGTCTCTTGTGTAAAATGACAACAGTCTCACTTGGTTACTGAATTCTATGTTGACTGTGTCGAAGATGAGATGAAGTCAGTGATGAAGCATGTAGCAGACGCGCCTGGCACATGGTGGTGCCTTCCTCAACCTTCTTATGTGGCCCGGAGAACTGCAAAGCACAAATAAGCTGCTTCTCTGCCTTCGAATATTCTCTGGTCCTGTAGAGGACCCCCGTTGGGCAGCGTTCTTAATGATACAGATGCATAACCCTTTGCCTAACTTTCATACTTCTGAAATCACTAGCCAGAAGGCCTTCATGGAGTGTCTTTTGGAGGCAGATTCCCTCCCCGCTTGCTCTGCCAAAATAGGTAGGTAAATTGAGGACATGGTTCCTGACCATCAGGAGCCTCAAAGGCGCTCACAGGTGAAGAGTGTTTGAGAAAATGCCTGAATAAGTTACAAATTGAACTTGAAGAGCTGGGTGGGGGTGGGAGCTGGAGATGTGGGGGGGGCGCATGGAGAGTGCAGTAAGGCTTGAGTCCGGATAAACCTTCCTGGACCAAACAAAGTTCGTGCCAGACCCGGAAGGTGATAGATGGGAATTTGTGTCCCCAATAGAAAGCTGTTGAAGAGAGTGTTCATGCTCCCTTTCAGCAAGCCATTTTGGTGGTGTGTATCTAGAGGAAAGTGGAAATCTATCCGGTGGAAGGAATCCTCATGATGGACAAACTCCATCGCTGGTGGGATTATAAAATGGGCCAGCCGCTTTAGAAAATAGCTGGGCTGTTCCTCAAAATGTTGAACACCTAGTTACACCTAAGCGGAGGTCAACATACCCACGCTAAATCTGTGTACAAATGTGTGTAGCCGCATTATTCATAGTAGCCCCAAAGTGAAAGCATGCCAGTGTCTCCATCAGTTGGTGAATAGATAAATCTTGTGTGGTATTTGTTCAGTGGAATATTATTTGATCAGAAGAAGGCATAGAGTACTGGAGCACAGATGAGCCTTAAAAACACCATATTAAGTAAAAGAAGCCAGTCACAAAAGTCCACATGGTACATGATTCCATTCCTATAAGATGTCGAGCATAGGCAAGTCCATAGAGACAGAAAGTAGATCGGTGTCTGCTAGGGGGTGGGGAATGGGGGGCATGGGGAGTTTCTGCTAATGGGTACAGGATTTCCTTGGGGGATGATAAAAATGTTCTAAAATTGGATGGTGGGGATTGGCGGACAGCTCTGTGACTATACTGAAAACCTCTGAAGTAAATGCTTCACAAGGGTGGATTTTATGGTATGTGAATTATATATCAATAAGGTTGTTATAAAAATAGGAAGTTTTATGCACCAAGTCATGCCTTTTTTTCTAAGGGTGAAAAATTGGAAACGATCTAAATGTCAACCACAAATGAAATATGGCCAGTGGATGGACTCTTAGCCATCCATTTAAAGAATTTTTAACTCAATGCAAGAGTCCCTTTTGGCTTTAATCCTGAAGGTAGGCCACTTCACAGGGACCCCACCTTTCTGAGCAGCTCTCCACTCACTCACAGGGACAGCTTCTTGGGTTTTCCTTTGTTTTGGTTTGGTTTGGCTCTGGTTTCCTTCCCATGCTACTGGAGACGATCTCTTCGGTGAGCAAAACTTTACTACCATTACTCTTCTACCTGCAGGAGAAAAAATATCTATGCAGTATCATTCTAGAAAGTAACACAGAACCTTCCCCCTTAATTTTCCAGTATACTGTGGTGTATTTGTTTTCTGGGGCTGCTGGAATAACTGGGGGGCTTAATCAACTGGAATTTATTGTCTCACAGTCTGGAGGCTAGACACCCAAGATCAAGGTGTCAGCAGGGTTGGCTTCTTGAGGCCTATGTCCTTGGGTTGTGGGTGGCTGTCTTCTCCCTGTATCCTTGTCCTCACATGGTCCTACTTCTGTGTCTCCGTGTCCCTATTCCTACAAAGACACTATTCATGTTAGATTAGGGCCTCCCCCAATGACTTCATTGTACTTGAATCACTCTTTAAAGACCCTGACTCCAAATACAGCCACATTGTCTGATCCTAGAGGTGACATCTTCAACAGGTGAATTTTGGGAGAACACAATTCGTCACATAACAAGCAGACACAGAAACCCCACTTTGAAAGATAATTTGGGGTACCTAGGTGGCTCCATCGGTTAAATGTCGGATTCTTGATTTCAGCTCAGATCATGCATGATCTCAAGATTGTGAGATGGAGCTTTGTGCTGGGCATGGCACCTACTTCAGATTCTCTCCCTCTCCTATTGCCCCTCCCTGACTCCCTCTCTTTTTTTTTTTTTTTTTTTGAAAAAAAAAAAGGTAATTTATTATGGGAAGAAAGTACTACAAAGGTGAACATTTGCCCCTCCCACTCTTGGTCATCCCAGTCCCAGGACTTGTAGGCTCTAGCTCCTTCCCCACTTCCATTTTGCCTTCAGGAGGGTTATTTGGGGAAGGAAGTTATGGAGATCCTGCAGTATCACTGAAGAGTTCAGATCTTTCCATGCCTAAGAGTAAAGAGTAAAAACTTTCTGACTCCCAGAACTCAACAGAGAAGGGAAGGTTCCCTTTATTCCTAGTCCAGAATCTGTCACCTCAGTTTTCCTTTTCTGCATGAGGACTGACCTCCAGTGAAAATAACTAGGAGATTCTCTCTCCCTCCCTCCCCACAGGGTGTGGCTTGCCCTCAATTCATTTCCTCAGATATAAGTTGCTTGATCCATTGGATGAAAACCATGTCAGCTTCATCTAGCTCCCTTTCAGGCTCTTTTCATCAAGGGCTCAACAATTTGGGGTTAGCCCCAGCCACCATCATATTTTATAATGAGTAGGTATTGACACAAGGCAGTGCTATTGAAATAATGTAAAAGAAAGAAAAGAAGCAACCACATTTAAACCGCAAAAATAAGCTAATCTACGGGGAGGGAATGTCTGAATTAAAAACACCAAAGGTTATCAGAAAATACTTTCTTTTATCTTGCACTATTTTAGTCATAAATAAATACTGGGTGGGTCCCTCTTTAAGCTTCATTTTTAGGACAGCAGGTGGGGGTGGAATAGGTCTGAAGAGAACAGGAGACCTTTAACATCTCACTCACTGATAACTCATGAGTTTCTCCTTCTCCGAAAGTGAAAAGTGGATTCAGGAGAGAAGAAACACAGAAGAGGAAAATGTTAATGAATCTCTGGACTGTTATGGACTTAAGGTCCAGTGTATTTTCTCATTAACACAATCGTTACTGGCTGAGGAACCAGCGAGGCCCAGAGAGCCCTCGAGTACCAATTGCTCGGGAAACTAATTGCAAGGAGCTTTGACCTTTTGCTCTAAATCATCTGCAAGTCTCAGGAAATCATCCCAGTCATCCACCGGTCCTTGGCCCCTTTCATTTCCAAATCCATGTCGAGAGCTCAGTTTGCAGAAACTCTTCTCTGACTATCTTTAATTTAGTGATGCCCTTTTCCTGGCAGTGAACGAGAATCCTCTGTTTTCATGCTGTATAAATCACCGCCGAACGCGCTAGAGCAAATGGCTACAGAATGGATGGGTATAATCAGTATAATAATTCAAGTAGATAATCCATTCCACAAACATTTATTAAGTACCTACTAAGTGTGAGGCCATGGGACGAGAAGTTGAATGCCACGCCCTGGGCTTGACACTACCCTCCTGGTAGCTCATGCATCGTGGGAGCCTACAAACTGTTTAGGGTCCGAGAGAAGATCAGCGATGAGGTCAGGGAAACCTGGACAGGGACCCAACCATACACATATGAGCTGTGTGCACCTCAGCTGTGGGAATAGATTCTGCCCCAAAGAGTTTTGTTGTTGTTGGGTTTTTTTCTTCCAACTCGTAAAGTTGGATACTGAGTTCATTAATTTTTGGCCTTTCTTCTTTTCCATCATGCAAAATTAAGGCTCAACACCTCTCTCTTTAGCTACCTCTATATATGTTTAAAATACTATTTTTAGAAGCTTCATTGAGATGGAATTCACATGTCGTGCAGGGAACTCATTTAAAGCATTTAGTTCAGTGATGTCTAATGTGTTCACGGAATTAGGCAGGCGTCACCACCCTCGAGAGAGCCCATGCCTCCAAAAGGTCCTTTCGAGGATGAAATGAGATAATATGTCTAAAGCATCAGACTCGGGGCAGGACACCTTGAAGACGTTTCTCTGCTGGTGGTTTTCCTTGCTGCTGGGGCTGGGGCCAGTGTCACCAGAGGCAGAAAGGACAGGGTGATGGAGCCAAACTCAAGGGGAAAGGAGCATGGGGACCCCGCTGCCTGAGTATCCTTACCAGATGGAAGTTGACAGACGGTCCTTCTTCACAGCTAGCGGATGGTTTTCCAGCCCCAATATCAAGCCAAAGAATATGACTTGACAGGAGCCATTTGGGACTGCTTTTCATGGGTTAAATTCAAAACTACATATTATTAGGCTAGGCCACCACACACCGACATGTTAACAAACAAATAACACATTTCTGAGATGAATGATCGTGAACCTAAATTTAGCTCCTCTTAGCCCTTCCGGCTGGAGTCCACGAGGGGCCAGACATCCCTCTGGATGCCTCTCATTTGCAAAAGCACTCCAGCTGGCCCACGAGGGTGCTGGCCAAGTGCAGCAGGGGCCCCTCATTCCATACGGAGGCTCTGAAGTACTGCAGTCTTCGGGGAGGGGAGGGAAGGATGGGGATCTGGACTTCTCCAAATTCAACGTTATTTTTAGTGTTTGCATGTGTCTGCAACCCCAGCACAAACATCCCTTTTGCATGTGTTACCCTGCGCAGAGGAGCAGTGTGTAATTCAGGCTGACCATTTGCTTTCAAATGGCCAACAGGCTCTGGAAGTGGTCACTTGTCCGTGTGCCCAGGGAGGGGAGGGTTCTGGGATTTGGATTGCTTTCATGTTGGGTGAAGACTTTGGCTGTGATTTCACAGATTCTCTTGGAATTTCAAATTAGTGGCTCTCTCTCTCTTTTTCTGGTGCTGAATTGCTGAACTGTGTTCTCTCTAATACAGAAAACATTTTTAAAAAGATTTTATTTGACAGAGAGAAAGAGATCACAAATAGGCAGAGAGGCAGACAGAAAAAGAGGGGGAAGCAGGCTCCCCACTGAGCAGAGAGCCCGATGTGGGCCTCCATCCCAGGACCCTGAGATCATGACCGGAGCCAAAGGCAGAGCCACCCAGGCACCCCCAGAAAATGTTTTTTTTTTTAACAAAGTCGAAAACTCCCTGTTTTCAGTAAATCGTGTTTTTGTTTCCCACTTCAATACAGCCGTCCGTCATATGCTTTAATGGACAAGGACAAACAGAGATAATACCTTGACTCTAGTTCTCAGCAAATTAGGGGGCACCTGGGTGGCTCAGTTGGTGAAACATCTGCCTTCAGCTCAGGTCATATTCTCAGGGTCCTGGGATCGAGCCCCATGTTGGGCTCCCTGCTCAGCGAGGAGTCTGCTTCTCCCTCTCCTCCTGTGCTCTTGTGTTCTCTCACAAGTAAATAAATAAAACTTATAAAAAATAGCAATTTTGAATCATTCTCGTGTCCCGTGCTGCCACCCTGGAAGTCTCCAAGGTGGAGATGGGTTCACAGGGTGTCATTTTCTCCCTGTCATTACTGACAGCTCTCGGAACACCCAGAGCTCAGGAACCTGAGATCTAAAGAGGAAACTAAGGAGTTCAAATTGACTGGTTTTTCTTGGTGGTGAATTAGAAACCTAAGTCATGAGACCCTCCTCCCCCGAGGGTGGTTTTTACCCCTTCCAGGTATTTCCCCAGGGGTGGGGTGGGTGTTCCTGGTTCCTGGGTGGAGAGCCGGGGCCCTGCCAAACATGGCACGTGCTCAGCTTGCCCGCAACACCCCTCCCCCTCCAACAGAGAATGCCACAGGTGGTTAGGCTGAGGCTGGATTGTATGTGTGCTGGAGGTGCCAGCGGTGGAGATCTGGGCCAGGGACTGTGATTGGCAGCTTGCCTTCCTGTGTGTCAGAGCTTCACCTCATGAGACCTGGCTCAAAGACGGCTGCACAGCCCCGATCAACCCATGTTCTGCAAGTAGGAGAGGCGTGGGCCCAAGAGCAAGGTAAAAGGCACAGATCTCATTATTTCTTCACACAAACTGAATCAGCATGAAAAGGTGCACAGGGTAGAGGCAGGGTACCAGCCCCACCCTCTGCTTTCACCCCAAGACCACCACTGCTGCTGCAAGGACATGCTTCATCAGCACCCACACACATGGCCACCACGGAAGGCTGTCATTCTGCTGCCTGGAGATCCATCTCTAATGACCCTATTGTCCCTATCTGGGGTCTCAGAATCCTTCCTGGACACACATGTTGTGTGTCATCTCTTTCTGTCTTTGTCGATACCAGGTTATGGAATCACCTTTTGCTGAATCCATCTTTGTGGGTAGGGATTCAGGAATGCTCCATGTTTGTTGACTGAGGGGCATTCCGTGGGCAGATCTGTGGATTCGCACTTGGCGAGTTCACATCCCTGCTCCACCAAGACTGAGGGTCTGACCTGCAGCAGAATTTTCTTAGACTTCTCTGAGCCCCCATTGTCTCACCTCTAAAGTGGGGATCACAGTGGCACCCCCTTTATAACATGGGTATGGATGTTGAATGAAATCATGAATGTCAGGTATGTAGCCAGAGCCCTGGCTACATGGAGGAGGATATAGAAGACATTGTATTGGGTCGTGTCACACTCTTCATCTTGTTGACTGCCCCAACAACCTTGGGCTGGGGGATCTTTTGTGCCCCCCATTTGGCAGATGCAGAAAGCAACACCCAGAAAGGTCACTTGTCTCTGAAGTGAAGAACTGGGACTAGAACCCAAGACTGTTGTTTCTGTCTTTCAAAGGTACAAGTGCTGTATGATCTAGCAGTCCTACGTCTGGGCATCTATTCAAAAGAATTGAAATCAGGATCTCAAAGAGAAATCTGCACTCTCATATTACAGTACTATTCACAATAGCCACAATATAGTAACAAGCTGTGTCTATCAGCAGATGAAAATGTGGTGCATACACACAATGGAATATCATTCAGCCTTGAAAAGAAGAACATTCTGCCATTTGAGCCTACATGGATGAACCTGAAGGTCATTATGCTAAGTGAAATAAGGTGATCACAGAAGGGCAAATCCTACATAATTTCACTTATATGAAGTGTCTAGAATAGTCCAACTTATAGAAGCAAAGACTCCAATAATAGTTGCCAAGGTCTGGGAGAGGAGGAAATGGGGAGTTTTGTTCAATGAGTATGAAGTCTCAGTTATGCAAAGTAAGTTCTAGAGCTCTACCTTGCAACGCAGTGGCTGGAGTTGACAATAGATACTGCATACTTCAAAATTTAAGAGGGTAGGTCTCATGTCAAGTGTTGTTGCCACAGAAAAACAAAAGCAAAACAAAGCAAAAAAGCCAAAAGGCACGCAAGAAACTCTGGAAGGTGTTGGATAGGTCTCCTACTCTGATTGTGGGGGCAGCATCATGGGTGTTGGCAGATGTCCAAACTCATCAAATTGTGCACATGTATAGTTCTTTGTGTATCAGCCATGACTGAAGAAAACTGCTAAAAAAAAAAAAAAAAGAGCAACTAGGTGGTCCTCCCCTCCCTTGGCTTCAAGGATACTGAAATGTATTTGAAAGACAGAAGCAGATATAAAATAGTACTAATAAATGTTGTCACTAAAAGTAGTTAACTCTCATTTCTTCTCTGACTCATTCTTGTACATCTACTGTGAGCCAGCGATCGGGCTTCCTGTGCTCTAACTCGCTATATCCTTCCCATGTGTTTGTGTGCACACGTGCACACGTGTGTGCTTGGGGGGTTGGATCTTGCCATTCTTCCCACGCTACAGATGAGGAAAGAGAGGCTCAGAGACAGACTTGATCAAGACGATAAAAATGGGTGGGGAAGGGGGTGGTTTAGAAGCAGAAAAGGAGGAAAGTGGGCTGTGAAAGAGACTTTGAGTTCCCGGCAAATGTCAGAAACGAGAACCTGCTTTTCTTAATTTAACACCAGTCTTTTAAAGGTAATTCAACTTTTTGAAAGCATTGTGTGATATTTGCTTTTAGTATCCATCCCCTTCCAACCCCCTGCCTCCAAAGAGTGCCAGACCCTTCTTACTCGTGGACCACAGTTGGAAATCTTACGCAAAGCAGCTGCAAGGGGGCCCCACAATTGTTTGCACAAATCATTCGTCTAATTCAACTCTGTCCTATTTTCTGACCTGTTACAGCATGAAGTATTGTTTTAATGATGCGTTCCAGAGACTGTGGCCGGAGCCCACATTTTCCTTGGCCCAAATGCTCCAATTTTCTCTGAAGATACATCATATTCCTGCACTTAAAATTCATCTTTAGTAGTGGAGAAGGAAATGAACCCAGAGACTTTAAATGTTCCAACCAAGAGGAGAATTGGACAGATAAAGAGATAATGCCTCGGGTTGTTGCTAGCAATTGTGAAAAATGGTTAACAGACGGAAGAAACATGGAAACAAGCATATGAAGCAAGAGGGTGAACTCAGGGTGTCTGAAGTTCTCTCGAGGGGAAACCCAGCCAGTGGAATTAAGAACTTCCATGAGAATGCCTTCCAGTATATGTGATCACCACTCAAGGAGAAAAGAAAAAAGAAAAAAAAAAAAAAGAGCCCTGAAAAAAAAACAACAAACCAGAATCCCAACGGGGGGAGGAAAACACAGAAAGCTTTTATATATTTAATCAAAAAACAAGTATTTACCGAGTGCCCACTTTGTGCTAGCTTGGACTGTAAACTGAACAAAAGAGACTAAGTCCCTGCTCTTGTGGGGCTTGTATTTGGGCGGGGAGATGAGGGAACAGAAGGCTAGAAATTAAGGTATATTTATTCAAGGGTGAGCTAAGAAGACCAACTCGCAGCCCACAGGTATGTGTCTGATGCCCACCAGTACAGCTGAGGCACGAGGCTGGCTTGAACTTTGACTTGATGCTAGTTCACGTTATCCTCAGTCCCCACTGTCTCCGATGTCTGGAACCTTCCTCTTCTGGCCATCTCACCATCACACATCCTTTCTGTACCAGACCTTCCCGGTGTAGAACACAAGCCCTTTCTCTTCACCTCTCAAAACAAATACACAAAAATACCAGCCACACAAAGGAGCAAAATAAAACAAAAGAATCCCTCACAGAACGTGTTTATGTATGTCAGACTTTTCCGATGAATCGAGGTCACAGTGGAGGCCCTCGAAGGTAGCATGTGGCCGACAGCCCCAAACTGGACATCAGCCCTGAGTTCTCCACCCACACTCCACCTGCCATGGGCCTCCTGCCTCACTGATCAAAAAATATCCTTCCTCCATGCTCCCACTATGGCCCTCATACAACACATCTTGCGTTTGGTTTTCCATCTAGTTCTCCTTTGTTTGAGATCATATCTCTTCTTGAGCTTTCTCCAGAGATTCAGCCTCATTCCCATTTTATTGAAAGCAAATTGGCCCTCTCTCCCTCTCACGTACCTTGTGCACAAGCACCAAATCAGTGAGATGCTCAGCTTACCTGTGGATTCCTGAGCAGACCCTGTCCTTTCCCATAGGCGGAGGGTAAGCTCTCCTTCATTTATCTTTTCCTCCACGCTCTGGGAGGAGGAGGAGAAGAGAACGGAGGGATTTATAGTAACATTGACAAAAAACCAATTCTACCCTGTCATCGAGAGCATCACCGCTCTCCTGCTGGGTTCTGGGTACGGAGCTTGTCCGCCTCACCCTCGCTGCTCTCAAGATGTAGGCAGGAGAGAAGGAAGCCTCAGACATGGTGCTAGGAATTTGCAGGTAGTCAAAATACTGTATTGACCACTTAGGAATTTGCTGTGAGGGTAGCACTCATGTTAAGTGTTCTTGCAACAATAAAAATAAACAAATAATTATGTGGAAGAATCTGCCAGCTCTCTGGGCCAGTGTGTAAAGCAGCATCTGTGGTTGTTGCTAGGGGCAACCCTCTGTAGCTCTGTACAAATTTAAGATAGGGTCTGCACTCCATGAGAAGGGAAAGGAGCCCCTCATCTCACTCTGGGAAGAATGGGAAAAACATGCAATCGTGCACGTTCTGAACCACATGCGATGTGGAGTCCTAACATGCAGATGTGACAGAAAGTGGAAGTCATTTGCCCCCGATTGCAAATCACGTGGCCACATGTGGCCCAGGAGTCAGTCCGAGACTGACATGCTCCCCAAGTTTGCAGTCAATGCATGCTTGTTGTTAAAATAATGGAAAGGGCCATTACATGGAGAAAAAGGAGTGTAAAAAATCACCTATGATATGACCATGATGGGAAATGAGAGAACTCCTTGGGGTACAACCTTCAGTTTCTTTCTGGCCTTGAAGTACGTGTTTATTCTGTTCCCTCTGCCTGGAGTACCTTTCCTCTGGGTCTTTGACTGCTTGGCTTCTTCTCCTCATTCAGGTTGTGCTCAAATGACACTTCATCAGAAAAGCCACCTCTGGCCGACTTTATTTAAAGAAGCGACCTGCCTCCCCAGCCCC
This sequence comes from Spilogale gracilis, assembly GCA_004023965.1. Classification (NCBI taxonomy): domain Eukaryota; kingdom Metazoa; phylum Chordata; class Mammalia; order Carnivora; family Mephitidae; genus Spilogale; species Spilogale gracilis. The sequence continues at coordinate 18,146 of PITA01014024.1, forward strand.
ACAGGGACCCTAATCCATTATTTGGTTTCCCTACTGCATTATACGTTTCACTATCTGAAATTACCTTCCTCATTTGTCCATTATCCAGTGACTTATTCACGCGGTAATGATTTGTGAAGCCTTATTGTGTGCCAAGCACTATTCAGGCATGAGTTCAGTAGACAGAACAGGAACGAACCAGACCAAGTCCCTGCCTTCCTGGAACTGATATTCCAATGGGAGGTGACAGATAGTCATCAAAGTGACTGTGTTCTATGGGAAATAGAGAGGATGGGAAGTGCATGAGGGAAATGGAAGCCAGGAAGGGAGAAGGGAATGCTAGTGAGAGGTGATTGCAGCTTTAAGCAGGGAGGTCAGGGAAGGTCTCACTGAAAAGGTGGTTTGGCGATAGGAATAGTGTTCTGGGCAGAGTGAGGGCAAGTTCAAAGACTTGCAAGACTCAGGTGGGAGTCTGTGATGGGCGACTGATAGAAAATCAAGAAGCCAGAGTGCCTAGAGCAGGGTGAGCAAGAGAAGGTGATGTCAGATAAACAGGGAAGGGGGGTGAGTGCAGAGTCTGTAAGGCCGTGTGAGGAAGGCAGTGGAGATTTGGACTTTCATTCTGAGTGCGATGGGGTCAATTGGAGCATTCGAACAGAGGTGTGATGTCATCTGGCTTGTTTTAAGGGGTGCCTTCTGGCTGCTGTCTTGAGAATGGGCTGCAGGAAGGCAAGGGCTGGAGACTGTTTAGGAGGCTCTGGCCTCTATCCAGGCAACAGAGGAGGGAGGCAGGGCATGTTGGTGGTACCTGTGCGCACACACACACACACACACACACACACACACGTGCACACACACTTTTGTGATAGAATGAACTTGCTTTCGTGTAATCTGTTCTCCTACCATACCCCTTACTTATTATGCCTTCCACATTTTTCCATATCAGTAAATATGGAGGCAGATCAAATTTTAATGTGTTCATATTATTCCATCGCATGGATGTACCATAATTTATCTAGCCAGTTTTGAATTAAAGACCTCAGCAGTTTCACATTTCTTTACTGTGATAAACAGTCTTGCAGTGAGCATTCTTGAACATACATCTCCGAGCACTCACTGATCCAAGTACTTCTTGGAGATGCAGTCTTAGAAATAGAACCATTGGGTCAAAGTCTATAAACGACTGAGGGCTTTGCATCCATTCCCACACATTTCCACTGTGCCTACCTCCTCAGCTACCCCAATCCAATTTTAGTATTATCACCACTTTTATTCTTTGCTAATCTGATAGATTAAAATTTGGTATTTTGAGGGACATGTGGGTGGCTCAGTCAGTTAAGCATCTGCCCTCAGCTCAGATCATGATATTGGGGTCTTGAGCTTGAGTCCTGCCTGTTGGGGAGTCTGCTGCTCCCTTTCCCCCTCACTCCTGCTCCTGTTCTCTCTCTCTCTCTCAAATAAGTAAAATCTTTTTAAAAATGGTATTTTTGTTGTTATTTACTGCCACTTCATGGCTTTGCCCCTATATTATTTGGGTTATTGGCCATTTTAAAAATTAATGTTTAAGGGCATTTTTGTATATCAAAAACATGTTGTCTAAAAGTATTACAGATTTTTAAGGATTTTTTTTCTATAACCTTTATTTTTTTAGAAATTATGAAATCTTGTATACTTGTAAAACACAGACACACTTATAAAAGATATAAGGAGTAAGGTAAAGCAAACTTCTGTGTACTCATCACCCAGGTAAGGAATGAAGCATTTCCAATACCTCCTTTTCATGTCCGTTTTTCCCCAGCCCAACTAATCCACTCTCCCAAACTTGATGATGATAATTCCCTAGCTGTTCTTCCTAGTTTTAGCTAATGCATATGACTTCCTAAACAACCTGGTTTTATTTTTGCCAGGTTTTGCACCTGGTGTAAATAAAATCATACCGTGTGTATTGTTTGCGATCTGCTGTTTTCAAACTGTGTGATGTGTGTGAGTTTCCTCCATAGTAAAGCCAAGCCGTGGTTCACCTACTTTCCTAGTGTGAGAAGGGTCGATCATGCCTTTGACTTACATATTCTCTTGCTGCTGTCCATGGGGGTTCTTTCTGCTGCTGTGAGTTTTATTGTTCATCATTCCTAGTGCAACTGTGCAAAAATTTCTTTAGAAGTGAGATTTCTGGGAACAAACAATCCTAAAATTTATATGGAACCAGAAAAGACCCCAAATTGCTAAGGAAATGTTGAAAAAGAAAAAAAAAAAGCTGGAAGCATCACGCTACCTGATTTCAAGCTTTATTACAAAGCTGTGATCACCAAGACAGCATGGTACTGGCACAAAAACAGACACATAGACCAAAGGAACAGAGTAGAGGGTCCAGATATGGGCCCTCAAATAATCTTCGACAAAGCAGGAAAATATATCCAGTGGAAAAAAGATAGTCTTTTCCATAAATGGTGCTGGGAAAATCGGACAGCTAAGTATAGAAGAATGAAACTCGACCATTCTCTTACACCACACATAAAGATAAACTCAAAATGGATGGAAGACCTCAAGTGAGGCAGGAATCTATCAAAATCCTAGAGGAGAACATGGGCAGTAACCTCTTTGACATCGGCCACAGCAACTTTTTTCAAGACACGTCTCCAAAGGCAAAAGAAACAAAAGTGAAAATGAACTTTTGGGACCTCATCAAGATAAAAAGCTTCTGCCCAGCAAAGGAAACAGTCAACAAAACAAAAAGACAACCCAAAGAATGAGAGAAGATATTTGCAAATGACACTACAGACAAAGGGTTGATATCCAAGATCTATAAAGAACTCCTCAAGCTCAACAATGAAAAAAATGATGAACTCATCATATGTTACACCTCCATCAGAAAGGATGAATACCCAAGTTTTGTATCAACATGGATGGAACTGGAAGAGATTATGCTGAGTGAAATAAGCCAAGCAGAGAAAGTCAAGTATCATATGGTTTTACTTACTTTTGGAGCATAAGGAGTAACATGGAGGACAGTGGGAGAAGGAAAGGAAATGTGAACTGGGGTAAACCAGAGAGGGAGATGAAGCATGAGAGACTTTGGATTCTGAGAAACAAACTGGGAGTTTTGGAAAGGTGCGGGGTGGGGAGATGGGGGAGTCTGGTGGTGGGTATTGAGGGCATGTATTGCATGGAGCACTGGGTGTGGGCCTAAACAACGAATCTTGGAACACTGAAAAAACAAAATAAATTATTTAAAAAAAAGAAGACGAAGTGGGAGTTCTGAGTCCCAAGAAATGCATATCTTAAAATTTACTAGTTCATGCTAAATTATTTTCCAAAGTGTTTTTTACCAGTTTAGATTTTGGGAAGCAAAATATGAGACTTCTAATTTGTCCACATCCTTGCCAAGATAGTCAGACTCCTTATTTTCCCCCAATCCAGTATACACGAAATGGGAACAGACAAGGAACATTTTTGATTTAAAAAAAAAAAAAAAGACAAACTCTTAGAAGAGGTAGATAGATAAGGAAAAAAAACTGTAGATTTAAAAAAAATATTTGTTAGTTTGTTTTAGTGTTCCCAGAATACTAAAAAGGCAGGCAACACTTTCCTTTCATTAAACTGGAAATGATCAGAACTTTAGTTAGAAATTGAAGGTAATTGTTGGGGCGCCTGGGTGGCTCAGTTGGTTAAGCGACTGCCTTCGGCTCAGGGCATGATCCTGGAGACCCGGGATCGAGTCCCACATCGGGCTCCCTGCTCGGCGGGAAGCCTGCTTCTCCCCCTCTCACTCCCCCTGCTTGTGTTCCCTCTCTGGCTGTGTTTCTCTCTGTCAAATAAATAAATAAAATCTTAAAAAAAAAAAGAAAGAAAGAAAGAAATTGAAGGTAATTGCAAGGCCAGGAAAACAAGCTCTCTAGGAGACAATTTGCCAGAAGAGATGGTTACGTTGTTCAAGTACTCCCCTCTTTGGAGTTGTGGATAAGATCAGTGTTGGATGCGCTACCAGAACGGCAAAAGAAATCCCCGAACTCATTTCTTCTGGACTTCCATTTGCCTTAGTACGAAGAGGGAATGGGTGGATCAATAGGTAAGAGAATGTGCTTGCTGATCAATACCTATGGAATGGAGCCCTGTGAGTCGCGGGCACCATCTTGGTTTTTAGGTTCTTTGTCTGTAGATTTCTGTATAATACAGTTTTACTTTGCACATGTGACAGGCTCATGGAAAGTGAATATTGTTCAGAATGTTCTAAAGCATTTTAGAACAACTGCCCACCTTTCTGGTTTGGGGTATTTTTTGTTTTTTTTGTTTTTTGTTTTTTGTTTTTCTGGCCACAATCCGTCTGTATATCAGCCTGCCAAACATCTGGCCCACGTGTGTGGGGAACCAGCAGCGCTTGTAACACACATTTCAGCTGGAAAGTACAGAGCCTGCTGGCAAAATGCATAAGCTAATTAGGCATGAACTCCAACGCAATTGCTTCTTGTTTCTGCAAATGTAAAGTGCCACTCTCAATCTATTGTGTTTTCTTCCCAGGTTGAAAAGCATCACAAATTAGTGGGGTTCGAATGCCCGTGACTTCACTGGCAGAGGTTGACTGCATAGATGCTCCTGGGTTCATGGCTGCCATAGGCAATCCTTCCTGCGTGTCCTTGGGGTTTTACATTTGGAACAACCTGGTGGTGTAGGGAGAGTAACATGGGGATTGTAGACAGGAGGCAGAGGCTCCAGGCTCTTATAAATGAGTTGTGTGACTTTGACCAATATACTTTTCTTTCTGGGCTGGTGCTTTCTCATTTGCACAGTGAAGGAGCTGGGCATTTTAATTAATTGTATATTTTTTAGCATTTCCTGTGTGCCAGGAGCCAAAGAAATTAATAATAATAATAATAATAATAATAATAATAATAATAAATAGAAAGCATGGTCTGTGCTTGTTAGGATTCCACAATTTGGAGACAAGCAACAAAGACAAGTGAGACCATTCCAACATGGCGTGTTGAGTGAATGCAGCAAAATGAGCCCTTCACTTCACAAGAAGTCAGGGAACACTTCTTCAGGGGTAACTTGGTACAGAGCCTTGGAGGATAAAGAAAAAAGGTCAGTAGGGAGGACTGGGATTGGGGGAGCATATTATCTGACAGAAGTCTCTGCAAAGGCTGGAAGGAAAACGATGCCACATGCATGGTACTCTTAAAACATGGCTCCCAGTTCTTTGACATGAATCTGGGAAGGTGTGTACGCGTGTTGGAAATGCTACTCTGGGAAGCTAGGTCACGATCATTCTGTCTTATTCCCTGAGCCGTTAGCCCTCGGAGCCTCGAGCTGATCTGTAAGAAACCCAGCTATCCCAAGGCCTTCACGCTGTGAAGAAGCCCCAGCTAGCCACATGGGTAGGCTTTCTGTTTGGAAGTCTCAGCTGAGCTCAGCTTTTGTGTCCTCATGGCCTGGGCACCAAATGTGTACGAGCAAAGAAAGCTCTACAGGACTCTAACCTCAAATGAATCACGTCTTGCCTGGGGGAGCCTCCAAACTCAAGAAGCATAGACAAGCCACCCCCACGGTGCGCTCTCCGAGCTCCTGCCCCACAGTATCCGTGAGCATCTAGCAGTTGTTGCTTTCTGCCATTACTTTTTAGGGTGGTAATAAAGAGCAGGAATAGGACCCTCTTGGCCTTAAAATCCAGTTATTCTATAAAACCCAAATATATCCTCCTATTCTTCAAAAAGAGAGCTCTGAATCCAGGAACTTTTGGTTTGAGGAGAAATGGTTGCAGCAACATGGAGAAACACACTGAATTTTTCAGAGAAACTATAGTAAACAAACCTAAATTGGTTGAATCACAGAAATAATTTATGGGTTCATATAACTGGGAAGATCAAGGTCTGACTCCAGCACATCAGGACCCAGGTGCTCAGGTGATGACTGGACTTTGATTCTCTCCGATTCTGCATGTTCTGCTTTGGTCCGTGTTGTCTTCATTTCCAGGCAGACAGTCCACAGGTAGCGGTGGGGTGGCCATGGTGGGCACCCACAGAAAGAGATCTCTCTTCCCCAGGCATTTCGGCACATCTCCCGGGGTTGACCGAAGTTCACTGGCCTTGACTGGACCCAGCTCAGATCTCATACCTGCCTTTCACCCATGACAATGGCCATGAGAAAATGGCACCCTGATTGGCCAGGCCTGGGTCACATTTCTACCTTTTGAGCCAGAAGATGTTTATGCATTCCTAACAGTGGGAGAAATAAGGTTGTTAACTTCTTGTATCCTCAGAATAAGAAATAGATGCTCACTAAGTGAAGAAAACAGATATCCCCTTAGGCAGAACTTTCTTGTTCCCATTTGCCCCGACCCAGTACTGCTCAGGCTTCATAGGACTATCTCTTCTACAGGTTCTGTTAACACCAGAGCCACAAAGCAGTTAAGCCACCTGTACAGGTATGGAAAAATAATTCCTAGATTTCCCGAGTGCTGGGGATTCCTCACACCCATTCCTTTTGTCATTCTCTTTTTTGTTATTGTCGATTAATAAACATTCCTGAGGGGCGCCTGGGTGGCTCAGTTGGTTAGGCGACTGCCTTTGGCTCAGGTCATGATCCTGGAGACCCGGGATCGAGTCCCACATCGGGCTCGCTGCTTGGCTGGGGGCCTGCTTTTCCCTCTGTCACTTCCTCTGCTTGTGTTCCCTCTCTGGCTGTGTTTCTCTCTGTCAAATAAATTTTTAAAAAAAAATTAAAAAAAATTCCTGAATTTTAATGATGGATATTCTTAGGCATGCTTTCATTCAGCACTAAAAATTGAAATACCATGTCCAAATTTCCTCCCAGATAATACTTTATTATGGAAAAGAAAATATTTAGTTTCGTGGGTCTCTTCTAATGATGATGCTTTACTCAAATAATGCTATCTGAAGCCCCAAGCTGTCTATCCATGTGCTTTTTTCCCACATGTTCTTTTGCTTCAGCCTTCATGTTGGAGCTTATCATCAACCTCAGGATGCCAGAACTCATATGCACAAGATCTAGGGCTTTTCCTTGGGGCCAATGAATAGAGTGGAGCAAAAAGAGACCCAGTATCAGCAAGACATTCAAAAGATACCTTATGCATTATGGATAAAAGCTGGAAAAGAAACACAGAGATCTAAGGAGGGAACAAGACAGCTCACATCATGGAAACTGTAGTATGAGAGTTTGAAGAAAAGAGAGCATGTCCTCCCTCCTAGCATGTCCCATGCCCCACCATGAGCTTTACTAGCAAGCAAGAAAGATCCTGGCCCTCGATGTAAATCTTGTCTATGTGAGCTATGCTTATGTGATTCATCAGCATGCAATTGTGGGATCTTCCTCACTACAGGGATCCCAGGATTCCCCCAGCAGAAGTGACAGCACTGACATTACTGTTAGAATGGGCCATCTGTTGGTCTGTTATGGCCGCCATCATTCCTGTCCCATAAGGCAGAGGCTCTGGTTCTCTTTTAAGATAATAAAGCTAATGGAGCTAAAAGCATCTCAATCTTAGAAAGCTCTCAAGCATTCTCTTCTCCTGGGATCAGTGTGTTCTTTCCGTCACCTCCAGGCAGGCAGTTCACCTTCTCTCGTTGGGTGTTCTCTTCTCAGTCATGTTGGATCTACCCACACTCGGGTAGAAGAGGGAGAGGGTCAGAGTTGCCATCAGAGTGACTCAGATTTGATGTTCTGAGAGAGAAGGAAGAGAGACTGCTCTCTCTTTCTAGGTTTTTCTTCAGCTGGGTCTGGGAAGAGTCAGAAGCCCAAGCTGATCTCAGGGTGCATCCAGGAACATCCAGGCACAGCCTGAAGTGATCTCATGGGCTGTCATGAAGGTGAAGTTCAAGTTTCTCCAACTGCTGGGCAGTGTCCAGGATAGAAGAACGGCCTGGTCTGGCCAGAGGAGCCCTGACCCCATCAAAAGGGCAGCAGTGAGAGGGAATAAAGCAGCCCCTTCCTTGTGTTTATAGTCTGTATTTGTGTCTGGAATGTCCAGTGAGATTTTATCTGAAAACTTTTCAAGCAAGAAACCATTTTCTGAGAAGCCAGATGTTCCTAACGGGTGTCTGTTCCATCTGGTTTCCATTCAGTCACAGGGATGGACATGGTACCCTTCATTTTTTTTCAGATCTGTGTTACTTCAGGAGTAACAAGCTGATGGATAAATCTGGAGTTCCTACTACCAGCATGATTTGTCTCCAACTGAATCTCATCACAATGGCTTTAATGACAGGCCAGACTGTGAGTGATGGTGAATTTTTCCTGGATCTTTTTTCAAGAAAAACCAACAAGGAAGCTTAGCTTAGACCATGGCCCTCTTAATTACACCGACCTCCTTTCTGTTTCTGCAATATGCCAAAGCCTGGCCTTCCCCAGGGCCTTTGCTCACACTGTTCCCTCTACCTCAGCCACTCCTTTCCTAGCTACTTGGGGGACTCGTGCTCATCCTTCAAACATCAGTTTCGGGGGTTGCCTCCTCTGGTCTCTGTGGGCACAAACCCCAGCCCATCTTACTTCTTCTCTCTCACATCCCCATTTGTTTTCTTCATAACACACACAGTAAGTGTCACTATCTCATAGGTCTGCTTACTCGATGTCTGCTCATCCCACAGCCCCTGTGGGAAGGTCATATCTGTGAGAGCAGGTGCATCCCCTCTCTGGTTCACTACTGTGTCTGTCCCCTGTGCCTGACCCAGTGCTTGGTGCATCGTGTATGCTCGGTAACTCTGCATTCAGTGCATGAGCGCCTGGGAGGAGGGCCAAGGCAAGGTCCCAGGAGGAAAGCGTCTGGACAGTGGCACTGGTTTGCAGGTCCCCTGGCGTTGCTAAGCACCATGTGAGCTACTGGCTGCTTTCCATGAGTTCAGTTAAGGCTGTCTGTGTACAAACTCGGATCTGTGAGCACAGGGGATGGTGGGTCTCTCCCCAGCTCTTTGTGCCCCTCTTCCATACGGCTTCTAGCCAAGCAGGGAAGGAGCAGACATTCATTCAGGACCCACTGTGTGCCCAGTCCTGCACCCGTGGGTACGGGACGAGCTCTCACATTTTTCACGCTCACAGCTGGCTGGCGAGGGGACATTCCGTCTCCCCACTTTCCAGGTGTTGGCACGCATGCTTGCAGAAGCTAAATGTCTTGGCAGGGGGCACATAGAGGAGGTAACCGTGGCACCAGTTGGCTCAGGATTGGCACCCCCTTCCATCTGTTGCTAAAGCCTGTGCCCCTCTCCACTACAACATGGCGTCTCCCCACAGTGCCCAAGGCTTCCCTCCTGAAATTTGCGAAGCTTGTAAACTTTGTCATCTGTAGCCCACCTGTTTTCACTGCTATGCTTTCTCATCCCCTTTGTAGCCAGAGCTTTCATTACTCTCTAGCTGAGCAGTCTTGGGCAGGTTACTTAACCTCTCTGAGCTGGCAACAGTACAGATTGCATATGACTATTGCAAGGATTAAAATACATAGATAGGGGCGCCTGGGTGGCTCAGTCAGGGAAGCATCTGCCTTCGGCTCAGGTCATGATCTTAGGGTCCTAGGATCGAGTCCCACATTGGGCTCCCTGCTCACTGGGAAGTCTGCTTCTCCCTTTTTCTCTGACGTTCCCCCCGCCTGTGTTCTCTTGCTTGTGCTCTCTCTCAAATAAATAAATAAAAGTCTTGAAAAAAAATAAAAATAAAATACTTAGACAAATCCATGGTGAATATTAGCCACAATAATAATTATTATATTATTAGTTAGAATAAAGTAATGTTACTTGCTTGCACAAGTACGCCCACCAAATCTAAAGGGCTTAGCAGATAGAAGTTTCTTTCCTGTGCCTCTTGCAATCCAGGGTGGGTCCATGGAAGGGAGGGCTCGGTTCCTCACAGAGCACCAGGGCTTGGGGTCCAGGCTCCATCATCTCCTCCCCCACTGAATTGTGTGCACCAGCTAATGGCAGGCGGGTGGAGAGAGTAGAGGCTCATGAAGATGTTTCCGAGGCTGGCCAGGAAGGAGTGGAGCCTGGTCTCCCTGCAGGACGGGGACATGTGGGCTAGCTGGCCACCCAGAAAGAAGAGGTCTGCAGTATTGGTGAGCACTAAGGATTTCTGCTACACGGTTGCAATTGTAATAGTTCCTAAGCTCTTTACCCCATTTTAGTAACCCACCTGGGTGGGTCTTCCTGGAAAGGTACCCTGCCCCTCCCAGGTTCCCGACCTGCCCATGGAAGCTTACCTTCCCAGGGTCCTATTTCTTCAGAACTGTTGTCACAAACAAGGGTGCCCCACATCAGAAAACATTTTTTAAGCCATTTGGGAATAGATAAAGAAGATGTGGTATATATACACAGTGGAATACTATACAGCCATCAAAAATGAAATCCTGCCATTTACAACGACGTGGATGGAACTGGAGGCTATTATGCTGAGCAAAATAAGCCAATAAGAGAAAGACAATTATCATATGATCTCTGACATGAGGAATTTGAAAGGCAGGTTGGGGAGTGGAGGGGAGAAGGGAGGGAAAAAATGAAACAGGATGGGATCGGGGAGGGAGTCAAACCATAAGAGACTCTTAATCTCAGGAAGCAAACAGGGTTCCTGGGGGGAGGAGGAGAGAGGGATGGGTGGCTGGGTGATGGACCCTGGGGAGGGTATGTGCTATGGTGAGTGCTGTGAATTGTGTAAGACTGAAGATTCACAGACCTGTATCCCTGAAGCAAGTAATACATTATATGTTAATTTTTAAAAAAGAAAGCCATTTGGTCTGAGTGAGGAGCTATTAATGGGTTAATGTGTAGTTGTCCATAACACTGTTTGCATTTTGAAATAAGACAAGCAAAGGAAAGGAGAAACCGAGTCAGGTGAGGGAGGGATTTGGACCGGGAGCAAGTGGTGACATTGTCCTCCCAGGTAAAGTGCCAGTGGAGGCCTTGGTGGCAGTTTGTTCTTTCCCATCTCCCTTCCAGCTGGAACAGTCTCTTTTTGGTGGGGAGGCTCCGCCCCGCTGCCCTGTCCCGGGGCTTTCTCCCACCCACACTGCAGCCTCTCTCCTTCCTCCCTTCCAGACTGCGTGGGGAGAGCTCCTCAGCATACAAAGTACGATTCAGTGTGCTTTCTCTCATTTCCCGGAGTCCTGGCTGACCAGACCTTCGTGTTGCAGATGTGTGCGTTCTTACAGCCGTTATCAATCAGCAGACACTCAACAAATATTTAATGAGTGGTTTCTGTGAGCAAGGGAGTCATTATGTTTCTGTAGTGGGGGTGGGGGGGTATGTATTTTTGGTTTGGACTTATTTGTTTTTCGAAGTTTATAAAATGTCACAACTGGCAAGTCACCTAGAAAAAAATTCTGTACCTAAAAGACACAAAATCTTTTCTCTTATCTGATCTGCCTTTATGCATTTTTTAAAGCCTCTGGTTTTCTAATTAGGGGGAATGAAGAGGAAGTTTTATCCCTGTGCCCATGATAGCACGTGACCATGTTTCAATTATATTTTTCTTTTGGCTGGATAAGGGTAATGAATAGATCTTTATCAAATAATTTGATAGACTTTGTTATACCCAGCAACTTATGCTCATGCGATGTGCTCAGAATCTCGCTGTGTTTGAAGTTCGCACGCCCATCTGCAGGAAGTCAGGGAGGCTCCTCGAGATTGACCCCCAGGTTTGTGATTTGCATCTCCATGTCCTTCTCCACGTGGTTGTGCAGAAGGCAGGCTGTGGAAAGCCTTCCCTTTGTTGGCAGCTCAAGCCAATGGAAGAGCAGTAAGAGCCTCCAGGGTGAGGTTCAGAAAGCAGCGAATAAGGGAAAAGACATTTGTGAATGTCCAAAATGTAGTTCCTTCAGTCATCCGCACAGTGTGTTGTCTTTCCCCCCAGAAGTGGAACAGATCGCTCTCTTATGACTAAACATTGAGGGAAATAACAGGGAACTCGTCTCACAAACTCCAATAGCTTGTTTTTGTATAGGTACCAGCATATAGTCAAAGGTAGTCAGTCTAGCAAGACGAAGACTCAGAAATTGAGATCGGTGAAGGGGTGACCTAGCTAGGTCTGCCATCTTGGGCTGGGGTCGTGCACTTCCAGTGGAGTGTCTGACGGAATGATGGGCAGACTGACGTGCGCCAATGAGAACAATCTGTCCATCTGTGTCATATTCATACATCAAAGTCACCCAAGCAAACGATGTACCATTTAACTTCACACCAGTCATTGAGTGAGTCCTTACCGTGTACCTGATGGGGCCCCCAGGGCTAAACCCTTTACAAGGGGGATACCATTTTATCTTTCCAAGAACCCACCAGATTAGATAGTTTTATAGATGAGGATGTTGAATCACTGCTCAAATAAATAGTGAGCAAATTAATTGGACCCAAGGTCTGACGACCTCCAAAGTATGTGCCACTCTGAGGAGCCACCTTGGGCTTCATGACCCATAACCTCACTTGGGAAAGAAAATAATTGGAATTGAGGGAAGCCTAGAAAGGTAGCTTGATTTTTCTTTTCTTTTTAAGATTTTATTTATTTATTTGACAGAGAGAAACACAGCGAGAGAGGGAACACAAGCAGGGGGAGTGAGAGAGGGAGAAGCAGGCTTCCTGCCGAGCAGGAAGCCCAATGTGGGACTCGATCCCGGGTCTCCGGGATCATGACCTGAGCCCAAGGCAGTCGCTTAACCAACTGAGCCACCCAGGCGCCCCGATTTTTCTTTTCTTGTGTAAATTAGACTCTCCCCGTGTCAACCTCTCTCATCCTTCTGTGTCTGCACTCGGCAAGTTGAAATAAAATGCTTGTTACTTCTTAGATTCAGGTCTCAGACTTTCTCTTTCCCTAATGTCCAAAACTTCTTACCTAGTTCTCTCCAGCTTCCTTCTCTGCCTGGCCCTTGGGAAGGATGAGGCCCCCAACTCTGTATCTACTAGCTGATCGAATAGATGAGGCCTTTGCCGCACATGTCATCACAACGCACTCTGCTGTTCCTTGTACCCTCAGAGGTGGGCCAAATGGCTTTGACCATGATTTATATGCACACGGATATCAGAAAGGAGATACTCCATCTCACCTACCCTCCCATCTTCTGCCTGATGGAGTAATGGTCTGTTTTCTGAAGTTAAAAAAGGAAGGAAAGAAGGAAGGGAGGGAGGGAAAAAGGAGGGGAGAAGGAGAAAAGGGAAGAAGAGAGGGGAACAGGAAATCCCCATGTTGTCCACCTACTCCCTGAAATTTTTGTTCAGGTCACGCTAGAACAAAATGCCAGGGCAAGCTACATCATTGGCTTTCGAGTTGGGTCTTTTTGGAGTAGATCCCTTCTTAACGATGGGGTTACTTATTCAACTTCCCTGAGTCTTGACTTTGTCTTCCATAAAGAGACAAGAATAATGGCATGCACCTCAAAGCACTGTTGGGAGAATCCAATTAATATCCAAATTAAATAGTATATTTTATGGACATGGGGTCAAGTGGGTACTCCCCAAATTTGTTTCTTTCCTCAGTGAGGGCTTTGCGAGTTCTTCATTGAATTGCAAGATCTAAATGGCATGAACATGCCTTCTGTTTCTGTAGTGACTCTTCTTTTCTCTACCCCGCTGCCCTGAATGGTATAAATGGAGTCCTTGCTACATTCCCCCAAAATGATAAATCAGTGTATTTGACCAAACTTTTTGTTCAGAGACCATATCAATGCTTAATTACTCTTTAGATCAGAAAATTTATCCTTGTCTCTTTGGGCCCTTCTGTTATATCTTATTCTTATTTTTGCTTGTTCAGCCCTGAATGTAGTATATTGTCTTTATTTTTCAAGGCAACATTGATAAGAAGGAGGAATGGTAATAAAGGAGAAGAAAATAGGCCATTTGATAGAAGCCTAGATGTTTCTATGAAGGGTCAGATATTAAGAAGATGAAAAGAGAAGAAAGGAAAGAGAAACTGAGAGCCTCACTACAGTGTCCCGCCATGAGCCAGGCATGGTCCCAAAATGATGCTTTGAGGAAAGTTTCAAGATTATCCCCCCCCTTTTTTTTTTCACTTTTTTAAAGACAGAGGTCAACTGTCCTTCTGGGAGAGAGATCTCTTTTGCCATTTGTTTAATTGAGAATCTCTGCCAGCAAGAGCCAAATGCATTGGCTGATCGAGTTGCTGTGATTCAGCATTTTAATTCATTTCTCAAGTGTTTGATTTCCGGGCAGCTGGCGGGTGTGTTGTCAGCGCAGGCTGGGTCTCAGTCCCCGCTCCAGCACGTCCTGGCTGTGAGGCCTCATGCAGGTTGCTTTCGTTCCTAGCAGCTCACATGGAACGCAGGAATATGTGAGGATTGGGTGACTTAATAGAAGGAAGAGAATCTGACATTTGTGTCTTCATGGTCCGTGTTCAGCTTGTGTGTTTTGCATCGGAGCTTAGATTCTGATAACTAAAGTCAGAGGAGCTGCACTTTGTCGGGGGGAGGTGGTAGTGAGGTTAGTGAAAAGTGGGGAGACCCCGAGGTGTGGGGATATTGGCATAGCAGATGAACCACAGGGCAGGTGCATGACGGGCATGCCTTCAGCTCACAGCTGAATTTACAAAAACAAATGGTCTCTGCCCGCAGGGTCACGGGAGCGCCTGCTGGCTCCAGGGGGGACACTTTGTTCCAGATGTACACAGCTGCGAGCCTCTGAGGGCCAGGGGCCCAGGCTTTCTGTATTGTGCTCTCTCCTTCCCTGACTGGAGCTGGTGTCGTCCAGCACAGGCTCTCACTGTGCAGGACTGGGACAGCGGCCACTGCGCAGAGGAAGACGCGTGATGTCCCCAGGCGCCCTGGACATCGGCACCAAGACCTCCTTTTTAACCATCCAGGCCTCTGTGGGATGCCTCTCCCTTTCAGCCTTAGGAACACTCCAGCTCCTCTCCCTGAGTGTCCTGGCAGGACCTCTATCCATCACGTTGACCTGGCTCTGGTTCCGGAGCGATCTGGATGAAGCACGTGGATTGCGTTAGTCTGGGGCTTATCGGCCTCCCTACGCAGATGTTAGAAACTCCACACGTGTGACGGACATTGGCCCCTTTAATGGCCCCTCCTCTCAGATTAAGAAACTGCAGAGGTGTGAAAGGAATCTTTACTACAAAGCTCAACAGTGGCTTCTGGGCCTCAAGAAGGCTTTGGAAGAACTGAGGGTCCTCTCTGAGCTCTGGAAATTTTCCGTGACTTAATCCCTTCTTTGCAACATGGACTTTGGGTGATCTTGAGCCTTTTGCCTGGGTCCGGGAAATACAAGAGCTGCAGAGTCGTTCCCTCTCCCCTTAAACACATACAGTGCTTTAACCAAATCGTGAGACTTGACAGAGGCACAAAACAAGTGGATTTTTCTTTTCAAAATGGAATGATACTTGGGGCGCCTGGGTGGCTCAGTCGGTTAAGCGGCTGCCTTCAGCCCGGATCATGATCCCAGGGTCCTGGGATCGAACCCTGCATCGAACCCGGCTCAGCTGGGAGCCTGCTGCTCCCTCTCCCTCTGCCTGCCACTCTGCCTACCTGTGCCCTCTCTCTACCTCTCTATCAAATAAATAAATCAAATCTAAAAAGAAAGAAAGAAAGAAAATGGAATGATACTGCCAACTCTTTTTTATTTCTTTCTGTGTTCTGAGCTGGCCGCCACCACTTTTCTGATTGCAGTTCTCTCGAAGCCCGTCTCCTGTGTCCTGGCAAGCATTTCAGGACATCACCTCCTTTCTTTGCTTCTTCCATTTCTTTATTCATTCGGCAAATGTATCTGAGGGTCCTGTGATGTTCCAGGCACTTTTCTAGATGCTGAGGATACAGCAGTGAGCAAAGAAGACAAATACCCCTGCTCTTGTAGAGCTGACGTTCTAGCGCTGGAGGCAGACCATAAACAAGAGAAACAAGCAGACACACACAGAATGAGAGATGGGATAAGTGCACAGAGAACATGAATAATTATAAGGGAGAGAGGGATGTCTGGCCAAATGTGTAAAGTTTGAGGAGGTGAGAGAAGATTGAGGAGTTGAGTGCTTCAACCACGGAGCACTCCAGACAGCCAGAACAGTAAGTGCAAAGGCCCTGAGGCAGGAGCATTCAGATGTGTTTAAGTGTCAGCCAGAGAGCCAGTTTGGCTGGAGCAGAGGAAGCCATGGGAGCAAAGGAGAGAGCTCAGAGCAGTTGTGGGCCGACAGATCATGTGGGGCTGTGACAAGGGATGTGGACTGACTTTGTGTGACATGGGCACCAGAGGAAAGTTCTGAGCAAAGAAGGGACATGATCTGACTTGTGACAATGCTCCCTCTGGCTGCTGTTTTGAGGATACGCTGTAGATGAGTAAGGGTGCTAGCATTTAGGACAGTCAGGAAGCTCCTTCAGTATGGGGGTGGGGTGGGGGAGGGCGGGAGTGAGAGGACATGGGGCTGGAGCCAGGTGGGCAGCCGTGGAGGTGGTGAGGGATAGCTAGACACCAGAATGATATTATGGAGGTATGGGCAGGGTTCAGGGAAGGGTGCGAAATCATGTCCAAGTTTCCAGCTCGGTGGAGGTGTCATTTACCACCACCCCTCACTCCCCCAAAAGGGCTTGACTTTGGGGATAGCTCTGATTGCTGAAGCTGGGAGGTATTGGGCTTCTCGTCTGCGCTCGCTCACCGGGCATCTTATCCAGCACCCACGACGGGCCAGGCACTGTGTATGTGCCCTGCAGACACTAACTACCGTAACCCTCATCACGCTGCAACTGCCCATTTTACAGATGAGGATGCTAAGGCTGGAAGAGGTTAATCACTGGTCCCGTGTCACAGGACTGGTAAGTGAGGCACCGGGATTCCGAAGAGGCAGACCCCCCGCAGGGTACATGGGCCTATCTAGCGAGGGGTACCACCTCTGCGCTGGCATGACGAAGATATCCAGTACCACGTGCTCCCTGCCTGTGAACACACTGTGTCATGTGCTGGCACATGTATCCTCTTATTCGATGGTGAAGACACATCCTGGGAAGGAGGGGAGTGGGACAGTAATCAATTCAAGGTGCTGTGGAGCTCAACTGAGACCATTCATTGGATGAGTTCTAAAGCTGTCTGTCTTAGTCCATGTGGGCAATTTTTAACAAAATCACCATAGACTGGTAGCTTAGACACAATCACTGATCTCAAACAGTTCTGGAAGCTGAGAAGCCCAAGATCAGCACATGGGTGGATCTGATGTCTGCTGAGGGCCCAGTTCCTAAGTCCATAGATGGCTGTTTCTTGCAGTGTCCCCACAGGCTGAGGAGTAAGGGACCTCTCTTGGGTCACTTATAATGATAAGGCCACCAATCCCATGACCTCAGCACCTCCCAAAGGCCCTACCTCCTGAGGCCTTTGCATTGGGAAATAGGTTCCAACATACGGATGTTGGGGGGAGATAGACATTCAGTCTGCAGCAGCTAAAGGAGGCAGAGTGGAGCCTGACCCTTCCTGGTTTCAGATCCTGGGTCTGCTGCCTATGCTGTGTTGCCTCAGGCAGGGGACCTCGCCATCCCGAGACTCACATCCCAGAGCTGTAAGGTGGTGGTATAGGTTGAATCATGTCCCCCTCATGTTTATAGCTTGAAGCCCCAAATCCCGGGACCTCAGAATGCGACCTTATTTGGAAGTAGGGTTGTTGTGGATATAATTAAGTATCACCCTGGAGCAGGGTGAGCTCCTAATCCAGGGTAAGGATGTCCTTAGTAAAGGGAAGTTCAGATATGGATGCCTACACAGAATGCCAGGGAAGAGGGAAGTCGAGATTGGGAGATGTGTCCACAGTGAAGGAACACCAAGGATTGCCAGCAAACCCCAGACCAGAAGAGGGAGAGAGAGCAAGAGAGAGAGCGAGAGAGAGAGAGAGAGAGAGAGAGAGAGAGAGAGCGAGCACACAAGCAAGGGGAGGGGCAGAAAGAGGAGAAGCGGGCTTCCTGCTCAGCGGGACTCGATCCCAGGACCATAGAATCGTAACCTGAGTCAAAGGCAGACACTTAACCTAGTGAGCCCCCCAGGTGCCCTGAGGATGTCTTCAGGTGAAATACGATAATGTATGTCTGCGTCCTGGCACCCGGTAATAAATCAGTATACTTCAGCTCTGAGCGTCACCCTCAAATTTTTGTTGTCATCTAAAGTTCCCGTTTCCCTGCCTGCTGCTCTTTCCCCCCGGGGTTAAGGTGAGGCGCGTCCTCAGGACGGAATCCAGGCGGTTCCCACAGGCCCATCAGATACTTTCATGACTATCAGTTCACCTGGTGGCCTTCTGTCAAGTTGCTTCACCTCCCTTAGTGCTTGTTCTCCACTTGTGGGGCATGTGACCCTTCCGGAAGGATGTGAGGAGGCAGAATAATCCTGGGTGCAGTCTCAGCTGTTTTTGGGGAAGGGGCTGTGTCACCATGAGGTGGGATTTCCTCCCAGTCACTTTCTAGGCCCGATGGGTACCCCTCTTCCAAGGGTCGCTCTCTGGGCTTAGGAGTTTCCCATGACTCTGGAGCTGCAGCTTATGCACGAGGTTCCGGAAGTTCTGTCTCGCTCTGTGCATGCACCCCTGTCTCCCTCCCTGCCTGAGAAGCTCTGGAACACACAGAAACCACATGGGCTCTGGCTCCAGCAGCTCAGGGGCAGGGAGGTAGTGGCAGACTCACTTGACCCAAATGCCACGGTCCCCAAGTGGCGAGAAGCCGGAAAACACTGGGGAGGTGAATTTCTAGGGCACACGTGGAGGAACATAAGGTTTTAATGGTCAGGCGTGTAGCTGATGTAGATTAGAAAAAACAGAACTGGCACATCAAACCTGCAGTGCAAATATACGAAATTAAATTTAAATTCGTATAAGAAAAAGAGAGTTGCTTCTTATTTTTTATTTTTTTTATTTTATTTCATTTAGAGCCAATTAATTAACATAGAGTGTATGATGAGTTTCAGAGGTAGAGTTGCATACAACGCCCAGTGCTCATTACATCATGTGCCCTCCCCAAAGCCCATCACCCAGTTCCCCATCAGTGAGTTGCTTTTTAAGAAATATCAAGCAAATCATGCAAATGGCACATAGTTAGGGCAGAAGCCATCATTATGGTTCTTGAATGACTGAAATTTGGAAAAACATAAGAGGCACCGGATGGCTAACGCGGGCTCCATAAGTACATAGAAGTATAGCATTGACAATCGCTGCTTTTCAAAGGTTAGATTTCCTATGCATTGCTAGCCATCCAGCCCCTTCACCCTGCTGGTCCTGCTCACTGAATTCTGCACCAGAGCCTGGTTCCAACACTCGAGTTTTATACCGCCGAGTCCAGCAACGTGAGCTGGGTTGCCAGCCTTGGACACCATCCAGTGTCACTGAAGGACCCCCATGATAAAACCACTTTCAATCTCTACTCAAAAACCTTGTTAAGCCTTCTGTTCAAATTTATTGTTTGAAACTGTTCTGTACTAAGAAATACAGGCCTTTCTGAGAGCCGGTGGTCAGGCTATCTCTCGTTGGATGTTTGTGTGAGTCGTAAATCACTCAGTTGTCGCTGGGAGAAGTCATCGTGAAATCTCCGAAGCACCAGGTCTGTAGCGTTCGAGAATGGCATTGGAGCGGCGGCTGTTTGCTTCTTCTCTAAAATCAGAGGGCAAGTGTTTCTCCTTCTGCAGAACTTCTGTGTAACGCTGTGCGATCCCTGAGTCTCGCTTCTGACCCAGACCACATCGTGTGCACACATGCATGTGGGTTTCAACCCCATGAGCTGATTCCAACACCACCCATGTCCATTTACAACCCTGCTCGGAGCTTTTAGGGGAACCCAAATTAAGTGTCCCTTTGCATTTTGCAAAGTTCTTTGAAGATGCTTGGAGCTCGACTTTCCTGCCCAGAGTCTCTTACTATTGTCCTTTACCCTTCCAGGCATATTTTAAATCCAGTAGAAAAGACCAACTGATGTAAGTAATACCGCCGACAGCTAATGACAAAAATCAGGTCCTGTAACAACTCGGAAGAGGATCTGGGTCTCAATGAGGAGTGAGAGCTGGGTTGTGTGTACGTCACTGTGAGATGGCAAACTGAAATGTCACAGGGTGTGCTCTCAGCTGTCAGCTTCTAATCTAATTAGACAGGATAATTGGGGAGGCTGAGCTTGCTGACGGCTGACAGACATATTGGTCTGATGTCTTTCCCTCTAATAGGACACTGGCCACGCCAAGCCTCTCTCATAACCATGTCAGCCCTGGCTGGCCTGGCCACAGAGAGGAGAAGGCTTCCAAACTCAAAGACAAATCTTTAGGGTTTTTTTTGTTTGTTTGTTTGCTTGTTTTTGTTTTTGTTTTTGTTTTTTTACGAGATCTCTAGTTTTGATCCACAGATGGTTTCTGGGAGCAGAGATCATCACTGAGGGGCTGGGCGAACGTGTGTGTCGTGGGCCCAGTCCAAACTGTAAAAGCAAACCAACAGGAAGGACAGTTCCTGATTGGATGAAGTAGAAAGCTGAACCGGTTTCTCAACAGTGACTGAGGAATATCCCTTCTGTGACTTTTGAAGACATGCCACGACCAGAGCCTCAGCTCAGTGCCGCCAGGAGACCCCTGTAGAGAGCCTCGCTGTCACAAAGAGCTAAGAGGCATGCCTCACCACCTTATCCAGTCTTCATCTGCAAGGCTGATGCCTCAAGCAGAATGCACCGATCAGCCATCTGGCCATCTGACCGGTGGGTCATCAGTTCCCGGCCATATTGGCCACCATTAGAAATACGTGCCCCTGTTGTATTAATTTTCTATTGCTGCTGTTACAAGCTACAAAGTTAGTGGCTTCAAACAACATGCATTGATGATGTCGACAGTTCTGTGGGTCAGAGTGTGGGTGCAGCATGGTTCAGGGAATTCTCAGCTTTGAGAAGGTCAAAGCTTGGGGGCCAACAGGGTCATGTTCCTTTCTGCAAGTTCCAGGCACAGACTGGCTCCATGAGCCTATGTCCAAACTCAAGTTGTTGGTCCAATTCAGTTCCTTGTGGTTGGACTGATGTCTCCATTTCCTTGCTTGCTGTCAGCGAGAGATCAGTCTCTGCCCTAGAGCCTGTCTGCATCTTCTCATGCTTCCCTGACATCTTCCTTCTAGCATGAAGGGCTCAAGTCTCTTTCACGCTCGACGTCTCTCCAACTTCCTCTTCTGCCTCATCTCTCTGACTCCAGCTGAAGAAAGTTCTCTATTTTTAAGAATTCTTTTCATGAGACTGGGACAACCCAGATAATGCAGGATTGGCAAAATCCTTTTCCACATGACGTATCATCGTCGCAGGATCCAGGGCTTGGGGGCATGGATGTCTTTGGCGGGGGGTAGGGATAAATAAGTGACAGCCACACAGTTGTACATACATGAAAATATTTTCTCTTCATATAGTTTAAATGTTGTCCCCTAGATCTTATCCACCTTAATCATTTTAATTTATCAGATACTTTCTTTTCTGCAAAGAGCACAAACTCAGACTTTTGGCCCAGGCGATATCCCATATACCATTTATTATTCCATATTAGTGGGATTCAAAATAACAAAAGTTCACAAGGTTAAAGAAAGGGTGTAATATTATTGTGGATCAAGGATTTGCCTTGCCACCGTGTGAACTCACAGTCTGTAGGCCCAGAGATGCCCACACTTTGGTTTAATCTGTTTAATTAAACTTGGTAAGTTGGTTATATGGAAAATGTCTATAAAAAGACACCAATTATGATAGCATGTGTGCTTCATGATAACTGGAGTGGGTATGGAAAGGGACTTCGCAAACTTCATGATATGGGGGCGTCCCAGGCTGCTGGCCATGTGGTGAGACCCACAACAGTAGTGGAAGTGGAAAAAGCACTCGTCTCCAGCAGACACCTCTGGGTGCACTCAGGGGACCATGAGAACATGGCACGTTGAGCAGAGGCTTCCTCGCAGCTCTGCTCACCCCAGGTTTGACCCCAGCAGTTTGGAGAGGCAGCCGTCTCTCCCCTCTTTTCTGTGAGAAAAACAGAACTCTGACCCTCAGTGTGGAGTAAGTTTTGTGCCTTTTTCCAAAATTAGATTATTTAAATAATCCAATTTTGTTTTTACATGCCCCCACCGCCTCCCTGTGATTCAGAAAGGAACAGATACAGATAATGATTAAGCAACTCACCAAAGATGACACCACTGTGAAAGGCAACCAGGACTCAAGACACGTGATTGTGGCTAGTGGGGTAGGCTCTCCAGTGGGGCTTGCCAAGGAGGTGGTGAACTGCCCTTTTCCTTAACTTCCACTTTCATCTCTTAGTGAATCATTTGGAAATGAACCATGCATGACTTTGCAAAGATGTTTGTCTGAAACTGCCAGATGTTTCAGAGTGGGATTGACCTGGACTGGCCACTCCTTGGGGTGTTGCTTCTTTTAAACCAAAGATAACAAATTTGAATCCTGCCTCCCCTTGATGTATACAGCTTCCTTTTTCTTGTGGCCATTGTCTCAGTGGGCGGGTAGATGGGTGGATAGATGGTGGGTAGGTGGATGTATGATGGACAGATGGATGGATGGATGGATGGATGGGTAAATGGATGATGGACAGATGGATGGATAAGTGCATGGATGGATGGGTGGATGGATAGATGGACAGAAAGATGGATCTAATGGATAATTATGATTGGTGTGCCTTTACCTATGTCTGGTTGGGATGTTAAAGTTAATCATGCAGCCAAGATGTAACCACATCAAAATTACTGACATTAGCTATTGCACTGAAAAAAACATGGATTAAGGGACTCCTGGGTGGCTCAGTCAGTTCAGCGTCTGCCTTCAGCTCAGGTCATGATCCCAGGTCCTAGGATCGAGCCCCATGTCAGGCTCTCTGCTCAGCAGGAAGCCTGCTTCTCCCTCTCCATCTGCCCCTCTCCCTGCTTGTGCACTGGAGTGTGCTCTCTGTCTGTCTCTTTCTCAAATAAATAAGTCTTTAAAAAAAAAGACATGGATTAAAATAACAGCATTTTTGCTTTAAGAAGAAATATAACCAAAGAATGTAAAATGTATATAATCATGATTAAAAGAACAAAAGAAGCTATATGCAAAAAAATCTACCGTGTATGCACTGCCTTAATTTGTTCCTGGCAGATTAAATCATGTTTGTGTTCATGGAACTACTTATCTCTTCCCATGAAATAAGAATCCTGAATATACAACATTGTTAGACATTATTGAACAGATTAGTGCCAGAGGGTAACTAATAATTCTTACTTTTCTCTGCCTTCTTTGCCAACACACATGAACATACGGATACAGCCATGGCACTTGGGACAGTGCCATTAAAGGCCTTTTCCTGCGTACCAAGGGTCTGGGCCTTGGCAAAGACGTTGCAATCATCATTTCTCATCATCACAACAAGAAGTTGCCATCCCCATTTTGTACATGGAGGTGGAGAAATCAGGTCTGAGATCACAGAGAAGTTAGAAGTCAGCTCAGATGCCACAGCCTTAGGTGATCCCTTGGCTTGCTGGGTCACTTGCTCATTTCTCAGTGATGTCTCGCAAACCTGTGCATCTCTCCATGGGGGTGCTAGAATGATTGCATGAGATGTCCCTATGTCTGAATCATCCTTTTTATCTGCACCCATGCAGACACAGTGCTTTGCATAGACTATCCCGGCAGTACCTTTTTGCCAGGCGAATAGATGGGACTCATAAAGAGCATGTTCTTATATTTAAAGGAGGAGAAAAAGGAGAAAACTTCCTCCCAAGAAAGGAAACACCTACATCATTTTCCTTCTCCTCCCTGACGCCCAACACACATTTGTCATCAATTCTCTTAAAAATAATATTTCCATTTTATTATATATTTGGATATGTTTTATTACCCACCAATACTTTTAAAAATAGCCTCTATTAATTTTGTGAAAATGACCAGAATGAAACTAAAAATAGCACTTGTGTGTTTCTTGTCACATTAGTGTTGGCTTAATTAACAAAGACCCAAGATTGCTAGAAAGGATGACGGCTCTTGGTCACAAATCAGTAAAGAATTAGTAAGAACTTCAAGATGGAAACCAAGCATGAGACCCTAATAAGCATGGGGTCTTGTCAACAACATAGGTCGCATGCCCATAAAGCCAGCCCTGGGTGAAGGAGGTAGAGGGTAACACCATACACAAATCTATCACCACAGTTGTGATTACTCCAGATGTTAGGAGAGATCAATTAGAATCCCTTGAGTCCCTCACCATGACTACATTGTGTCCTTCATAGAGTAGATGCTCAAAGAATGTGTAGTTAATTGACAGCTTTGAAGTGTCCTGATATTACAGGAAGGAGTTTGGTGGATTGCCAGGGAGAACATAATGGATTATTATACTAATAATAGCTGAACTTATCGACTTTGGTTGATGGCATTATCCATGCCAAGCACTGTATTAAGCCTTTCTTATGTTTGCATCATTCAATCACTGCATGTGCCAATATGTTAAGAATGATATGATCCCCATTTTTCAGATGAAGAAATAAATTTTAAGGTATTGGAGGGCACCTGGGTGACTCAGCTGGTTAAGCATTTGACTCTTGGTTTCTTCTCAGGTCATGATGTCATGGGTCGTGGGATTGAGCCCCAATGCACAGGCTGCACACTGAGTGGAGGGTTTGCTTAAGATCAGTTTCCTCTTCTTCTCCCACCCTGCTGTCCCTCCTCCCTGCTCACACAAGGGGACATACGATCTCCTCTCTCTCTCTCTCTCTCTCTCCCTCTCTCTCGATAAAATAAATATTTTTTAAATAAAGAGATTAGAGAGCTTGCCCAAGGGTGATGATGGGTGGTGGAAGCTAGAAGTTAAGCCAGCCACTGTTTGCCTGACATATACCGCTGTGCTTTTAAATACCATGTGACATGTCTCTGCAAGGCAAAGAGCCAATATTTGATGTCTCTTCACTGCATCCCATCCTGCCCCATTTTTTGAAAATTTCTTAGTCTAATTTTGCTTCCAATTCAATTGGATTGGCCAACGTTTATTTATTTATTGAACCCTCCAAGTTCCTGCAATCAGGTGAGGCCAGCGTAGCCAGTTCTATTGTGTAATTAATACCCAGAGGTTGATGACCGGCTCTGCTTTGTTACAGGAGTTTGCAGAGTCCAGAGAAGTGAGTATATGTAAAGAGATCTGCATGGTGCTTGCTCCATGGTGCTTTCCAGAGCTAACTGTGTATTGTCGTCATTCTCAGGGTATCCCAAGGTCCACTGTCATTCCTCGTACGCATTCTCCACCCATATTCTCAAATGAATGGATGGAAGTTCAAAAGGTCGAGAAAGCCCCAGGAGTTATTCTAAACTATGGTTTGAAAACCAGAGGACTTTTCATGAGGGATGAGAAGGATTACAGTACTGGAGCTATAGAAAGGCAAAGAAATTAAGTAACACTTTGAGAGGAAAGAGTTAATCAACGGAGGCAGGCTGGGGAGGAGAAGGAGCAAAGCTTACAAGTCTGCTCTCACCTCTGTGTGCAAAGGTGATGCATTACCTGTGGATGATTATTTTCCTCTCCTGTTGGCTTTCAACTCGAAGTTTAATAGGATGATGATATATATGTATATATAAGGCCATGAAACCAGAATTTGACCTGCTAGGTTAATAAACACTAGCAGTTACAGTAACTCACAAATTACAGGTCCCAATTTTCACAGCCGGGTTGCAGGCATTAATTAAAACTGGTGTTGCAAATCACAGCATTTTGGAATGCCTGCAATGTTTAAATTATCAATGGTGTTTCTACCTTAATTTAAAAAAGCAACGTCCATCATTTTTCAAAGAAGAGTACTCTAAGCCAGAGTACGTCCATCTCTCACCCTCACAGAGTCATTAATGCATTAGAAGCAAATGAAAGTTTTTAATGCCTTCCAATATGCTTGAGTACAAATGAACAGACTTGTGGTTGTGACCAGCTCTGCCTATTATAAATGGCACAAAATAATTAAGGAGATGTTACTATGAGTAAGTTTTTGGTTTGGCTGGTTTATCTCTCTCTCTCTCTCTCTCTCTCTCTCTCTCTTGAAATTTCAGAAGGGGCAGTATTACCTCCCCCCCAAAGGGGTAAAATTTGGTTCTTGGTGGGGGAGCCCACATATCACAATTTTATGGCCCTCCAAAAGGCCACAGGACATAAACAGATATACAGTATATCTATGGTACTAAAACTTTATGGAGTGGGATGGTGAATAGGAAAAACGTCTAAAAAGTCCCCTTAGGGAGATGATGATTTAAAAAAAGAAAAGTTTGAGGAACTCAGCTCAAGGCTTCTATTCCTATGATTTCAATCCATCTATCTACTTTGTGATAGAGAATATATCTTAATGTTTTGTAAATGGTAGTGTAATTGACTGAATGTCTTTGTCCCTCTCCCTGCAAACTCCTACTTTGAAATCCTAAACTCCAATATGACGGCATTAGGGGGTGGGGCCTTTGGGAGGCGATTTGGTCTTGAGGCTGGAGCCTCACTCATGAGACTAATGCCCTTGTAAAAGGGAACTTCCCCCCAGAGCTCTCTTGCCATATTTCAACCATGTGAGGACACCCGGTCTCTCAAAAGAGGGTCCCACTAGAACATGCTGGCCCCCTGATATGGGACTTCCAGCTCCCAGAACCATGAAGACTAAGTTTCTGTTTTTTGTAAGTCACCAGGTCTATGGTACTTTGTCATAGCAGCCCAAAGTAAGGTAGGCATCATACAGAGAAGCTAGAGAAATCGACTCAACAACAGAAATAAAAGTGTCCCCTGATGGTGTGACCCAGGAGAAAGTTAATCTGGAAGAAAGGGATAAATGGCAGCCAGAGCCCAGAGTTGGATGGCGATGGTAGACCCATGTGGGCCGGGTCAGAGAAAGTGATAGGACGAGAGAGTAGAGAGCCATGCTGTGGGGGGCAATGTATGCTGACAATGGGGCAACATCACATCAAGGTGGGCGGTGGTGAGTAGAAGTTAAGGAATGAAGGGACAAGATCATGGGGCTGACTTGAGCAAGTCCAGAACTGGGCATTTCTGTATGTGTACGTTAGGGAAGAGGGCACGGGTGGTGGAAAGGGCACGAAATCTCTGGTTTCTCCAAAATGTGAGTAATCTCTGTAACCAGATCAGCTGCAATCACATGCTCATGCATAAATACTCACCTTGGAGTCCCCAGCCCGTGATCAATGGCGGTGGGGCCAACTCTACTCAACCTGGGTAGGTGAGCAGTGGAGGAAGGGGATAGCTCAAGGACAGGTAGGACAAATCATTGCCAGAAAGAACCAACACTGGATGTCAAGGGAAGGAGGACAACTGACGCTAACTCGTATCACACAGACCTGCTTTCCAACCTGGCTTGGGCGCCCTGGGCAGCTTGGTGATGTCTGTGAGTCTCAGCCTCCCCCCATCCGGGGAGTGAGGGCTAGGACAGAACCAACTCTACAGGGTTATTGTGATGTCTGAATGTGAAATGAAGATAATGTGCCTGGCACCTCGTCAGTCCTTGGTAAATGTGGTTCTTTCCCCTCCTTACTGAGGATTTCTTTCCTACTGAAGAAATGCAGTCTATGTTGATTAATATGCGTCCACAATAAGTAATTGAGTGAGGAGAATCAGTACTGAAATTCATAATTCATTAACTATGTGCTTTCAATGAGCTTATTAACTCACTAATTCTCCACAGGGTTATTTTTCTTCTCCTCTTCCAATATCCCTCTCTTTTCTAGACATCATGAGACGCTAATATACTCCCATAGTCCTTTCAATGCCTTGCCTTGCTCTGATTCTGATATTTCCCCTGCCAACCTCACTTGAATCGTGCCTGGTAATGACACAGTTTGCCAATAAATGGGGTATGTCCCCTGAGAAGGAAAAGGATCCTCCTGGCGCTGTGAGAAACGGTCTGTCACTGTATCAGTTTGCGTGGGCGTCCGTAATAAGGCGCCACAGACTGGGAGCTAAAACAACAGAAATGTATTTTCGTACAGTTCTGGAAGCTGGAAGTCTGAGATCAAGGTTTTAGCAGGGCTGGTTTCTTCTGAGGCCTCTCTCCGTGGCTTGTAAATGCCTGTCTTATTTCTGTTTCTTCGCGTGATCTTCCCTTTGTGCCCCTCCTCTAATGCAGGAGATGCGTAAGAGATTCAGGAGAACACCAGCCATAAGGGATTAGGGCCCGCTGTAAGGACCTTCTGAATTCTTAAAGACCCCATCTCCAATACAGTCCCATCCTGAGGTACTGGGGGTTAGGACTTCAACGTATGAATTTGGGGGTGCACAATTCATCCCTTAATAACCACTTATAAGCTGTGAGCTGGTGAGCAAGTCTCCCAATCAAACACCTGTGAAAAAAACTCTTCTAGAGATAAGAACTAAAACCCACTCAAGACAATGCAAGTAAAAGTAGAGTTTACCAAAGAGTTGCAAGGTATGATCTCCTGAGACAACTGAAAGCCAGCCATCCTCTCTCCATTTCTCAGGGCTAGTGACATGGCTGTCATCTCTGCTTCATCACACCCTCTCTCTTTCTTCTCTTCCCTCTGCTGCTCTCCTTCCCTCCCTCTCTCTCCTTCTTATGCCAAGCTAATATGATCTTCTATCACAAAACAACTTTAGTCTCCAAATAGTAAAGTCTCTGGAGAGAAAATTTCATTGGTCATTGGCCAGCCTCACGGGTTGATCTTGAGTCAGGGGCCCATTGCCTGTCCAATCAGCTGTGTCCAAGTGAGAGGGGAGCAGAGCAATGTAATGCAGAAGTTCCCCAGACCAGTCCATTCAGCAGGTATTAAGGCAGGGGAGTTCCCATGTATGGAGGCTGAGGCATGGACACCCATCCCATGCTATGTCACAACCTAAAATAAACCTCCATATTCCCATATGTAAAGTAGACATGACAATATACACGTCACAGAGTCATTCCAAAGACGAAGTGTGATAATGAGTTGCAGACTTCTTTGCTTTGGGGCATGAGAAATTTTTGTAGAGTTGAGCAAGAGCTTACTAATTACATTGCTAGGTCCCTCTATCAGTTAGCTCTTGACCCCAAATTGCTGTGTAACAAAACTCAGTGACTTAAAATAACTATCCATTGCTCTTGTGAATCTGTGGATTATCTGATGTTGCCTCATTGAGGCTGGGCTCAGATTCAGGTGGCTGTGCTCCA
The DNA here is from genome assembly GCA_004023965.1 of Spilogale gracilis. Taxonomy (NCBI): domain Eukaryota; kingdom Metazoa; phylum Chordata; class Mammalia; order Carnivora; family Mephitidae; genus Spilogale; species Spilogale gracilis. The sequence continues at coordinate 47,183 of PITA01014024.1, forward strand.
GATGTCCCTCACCTTCTCCTGGAGCCAATGGACTAGCCAGGATGTATCCTTCTCATAGTGATAAGGGAGGTTTAAGAATGCAAGCAGAAGCAGACAGGCTTCTTCATGCCTAGGAATCTGTCTTTAGTGTTTTCTCTTTAAATGTGATCCATCCTGAGACCACCTAGGTCACAGCTTAGTAAGTGTTCCATGTGTGGCAAATCAATCATTTTTGCTTTCATGGCTCAAACTAAAATAGATTCAGGACTCATGCTTTGAGTTCATGTTAATGCATGATTTTTGCAAGCGCTCCTTATTCCAGGAAGCACGACACATACAACACAAACATTCTTCGTTTTTGATCGCCTTGACGATTCTTGATTCTTTTCCATCAAATTTTACTTATTTAATGATGTTTCCAATGAATTCTTCATTTAAACTAGAGAATCTGAAAAACATTAGAACTCTGAGACTGGGAGACATTTCTCCTTTGTTTCACAAGTAGAGATAATGCAGCTTACAAAGGTAAAATGACTTGGCTAGGACCTCAAAACAAATCCCAAATGTATCTCACATTGGGCTAACAGAAACCTGGATCGAATTAAATCAGGAAGTTCTGGTGCTACTAGGGAATTGCAGATTAACTTCAATATATCTGGAATTTTTATTTTTGTTTTGGATCAAACCAAACTTGATTTAGCCAAAAGGTGTTATTGATTGCTTCTCAGACTCTATCTGGAAATCTGGAAATTAAACAGAAAGGTATGATTCAGAGTGAGAGAGAATTTGACTTGCCAAGTTGAGAAGATATTTTCTACCTGCTCTCCAGATTTTTCACCAGCCTCTTGGCTCTAAAACTCCTTATAAAATGAGTCTTGATGTGTATGTATATATACAAATCTTACTTTTTTAATCGCTTATTTGTATTTCTCTACTGTGGGGACTTGATTATTAACCATGACAAAATTACTGGTAGGGGAACTGGAGATTTAGAAAATGCTAGATAATCGTCTAGTTTAAAAAAAATTATGAAGCTTATATTCAAAGCTCAGCACTGAATTAAGGGCAGATAAAATGCTAATAAATACACAGAAAAGCAAAAGTAAAGTCTAATGTTCTCTGCCTCATAGAGCCTCTTTTTTAAAGATTTTATTTATTTATTTGAGAGAGAGAGAGAATGAGTTGAGGAAGGGGCAGAGGGAAAGGGAGAAGCAGATTCCCCTGATGGGGGAGCCTAACATGGGGCTCGATCCCAGGACCCACAATCATGTCCTGAGCCAAAGTCAGATGCTTAATGGACTGAACCACCCAGGAGCCCCTCATAGAGCCTTCTTGAACTACATGAAATATACTAGACCATTTTCCTTCCTTTGAGTCATTTCAGTGGTTATGTCCTGTCCCCCATCTTCTCTTGATCTTAACCCTTCTGTTCTGAAAGCAGGATTTTTCTCAAATTCTGAAAGCTGCAGAAAACATTTTTTACTATTCTCTCGGGCCTTGGTTAGAAAGATCTTCCAAGTAAAAGCATTTGGGTAAAGAGTAACAGATTCAAAATATGCAAATGATGAAGCACTCATTCTGCAGTCATATAGAAGCCAAACTCCTACTACTGTCAAATGAAGTTTTCCCATCTGGGAGGGCTGGAGGTTTGCTTTTCCTATTTATGTATTCCTTTCCCGGGTACCCTGTGCTAGGGCACACAAAGGCTGCAGCACCCAGGATGATGCTGATGCCTTTGTTGTCTGCTTTTGAATGTTAAAAAAGACTGGGTGTGGGGAATGGGCAATGAATCTTGGAACACTGAAAAAAAATTAAAATTTAAATTTAAAAAAAAAAGATGTGACTGTTGAGCTACAAACAGTGCCTCGGGGTGAATATTTTTGTAAATGAAAATGTGATGAAATGGACATTTGCACATCTCTATTACAATGCTTTTAAACAGAAACACTTTGTTGTATGAAATGGGAAAGATAGCTCCCTTGCTGATGTCACCCCTGACTTCATTTTTACATCTCTAGTCTGAAGGCTTCTCTTGCTGATATATTCCACCCACCTCCTTCCCACCCTGACTCCACCCACTTTACGTGTGCATGTTTGTTTTTAATGCACTTGTCCTCGTTTCAAAGGAATCTAAAGTGAAGCTGTCCAGGAATCTGATAAGTTCTGTTGTCATCATCTGGAAGACTGTCAGTCCTGATTATGACTCCATTAATACATCAGCAGCATCCAAGCAGTATAATAAAATCAGAGGGCAAGGCTCACCTGCAGAGTGTACTATGGTTGGCTGACTTGAAGCTTGGAAATCTGATTTATTAAATGCTTTATGCAACGTGGATGAGGGGATCAGTGGACAAGGCCTTGTGAGGCACAAGTGTGGTCATGGGAGAGTGGGCTCTCAGTCACCCAGCTTGGGTTTGAATTCTAGCTTCCGTCTTGGAATAACTGATTTTGTGAGCATGTTACTTACTTTGTTACTCATCTCATCTGGAAAATAGGGAGATCTTATAGACATTGCAACACCATCTTAAGCGATGAGTTCCTGGTATCTGGATAGAGCTCAATTTTTTTCGTATTTAAATTCAATTAGCCAATATATAGAACATCATTAGTTTTAGATGTAGAGTTCAATAATTCATCAGTTGCATATAAAACCTAGTGCTTATTACAACATGTGTCCTCCTTAGTGCCCTTCATGCAGTTACCCCCATCCCCCACCCAACTCCCCGCCAGCAACCCTCAGTTTCTTTCCCATACCTAAATGTCTCTCATTGTTTGTCTCCCTCCGATTTCTTACCGTTCCATTTTTCCCCCCTTCCCCTATGATCCTCTGCCCTGTTTCTTACATTTCTTATATGATTGAAACCATGATAATTGTCTTTCTCTGACTGACTTATTTCATTCAGCATAGTACCCTCTGGTTCCATCCATATCAATGTAAATAGTAAGTATTCATCTTTTCTGATGGCTGAGTAATATTCCATTGTGTATATGTATACCATATATTCTTTATCCTTTCATCCATCGATGGACGTCTCAGCTTTTCCCATAGTTTGGCTATTGTGGACATTGCTGTTATAAACAAACAAAAAAATGGTGCAGGGGCCCCTTCAGATCACTACGCTTGTGTCTTTTGGGTAAATATCTAGTAGTGCAGTTGGTGGGTCCCAGGGTAACTCTCTTTTTAAATTCTGGAGAAGCCTCCATATTGTTTTCCAGAGTGGCTACACCAACTTGCATTCCCACCAGCAGTGGAAGAGGGTTCCCCTTTCTCCACATCCTCGCCAACATTTGTTGTTTCCTGACTTGTAATTTTTAGCCATTCTAACTAGTGTAAGGTGGTATCACATTGTGGTTTTGATTTGTATTTCCCTGATACAAAGTGATGAGAAGCATTTTTTCATGTGTCTGTTGGCCATTTGGATGTCTTCTTTGGACAAATGCCTGTTCTTGTCTTCTGTCCAATTCTTGACTGGATTATTCGGTTTTTGGGTGTTGAATTTGACAATTTTTTTAAATAGATCTTGGATACTAGCCTTTTATCTGATTCGTCATTAGCAAGTATCTTCTCCTATTCCATAGATTGCTTTTAGTTTTGTTGAATATTTCCTTTGCTGTGCAAACTTTTTATTTTGATGAAGGCCCAGTAGTTCATTTTTGCTTTCTTTTCCCTTGCCTTTGGAGATATATCTAGCAAGAGGTTGCTCTGGCCAAGGTCAAAGAGGTTGCTGCCTATATTCCCCTCTGGATTTTGATGGATTCTTTTCTCATATTTAGGTCTTTTATCCATTTTGAGTCTATCTTTGTGTATGGTGTGAGAAAATGGTCCAGTTTCATTCTTCTACATGTGGCTGTCCAGTTGTCCCAACACATTTATTTGTTGAAGAGACTGTCTTTTCTCCATTGGATATTCTTTCCAGCTTTGTTGAAGATTAGTTAACTATAGAGTTGAGGGTCCATTTCTGAGCTCTCCATTCTGTTCCATTGATCTATGTGTCTGTTTTTGTGCCAGTACCATACTGTCTTGATGACTATAGCTTTGGGTATTTTTGGTTTCTTGTGGTATGTATGTGTGTGTGTGTGTGTGTGTGTGTGTGTGTGTGTGTGTATTATGTCTGTGTGTCTGTCTGTCTGTCTGTCTGTATTTGACAGAGAGGGAACACAAGCAGGGGGAGTGAGAGGAAGAAGCAGGCTTCCCGCCAAGCAGGAAGCCCAATGCTGGGCTTGATCCTGGGACACTGGGATCATGAACTGAGCTGAAGGTAGATGCTTAATGACTCAGACCGAGGTGCCCTGATTACAGCTTTGTAATAAAACTTTAAGTCTGGCATTGTGTTGCCACCAATTTTGGTTTTCTTTTTCAACATTCTTCTGGCTACTTGGGGTCTTTTCTGGTTCCACTTAAATTTTAGGATTATTTGTTCTAGCTCTGTGAAAAATGTCAACGATATTTTGATAGGGATTGCACTGAATGTGTAGATTGCTCTGGGTAGCATAGACATTTTAACAATATTTATTCTTCCAATCCATGAACATAGAAGATTTTTCCATTTTGTGTCTTCTTCAACTTCTTTCATAAGTGTTCTGTATATTTTAGAGTACAAATTCTTTACCTTTTTGGTTAGGTGTATTCCTAGGTATCTTATGGTTGTTGGTGCAATTGTAAATGGGATCTATTCCTTAATTTCTTTTTTTTCTGTCTCATTGTTATGTAGTGAAATGCAACTGATTTTTGTGCATTGATTTTTATATCCTGCCATATTGCTGAATTCCTGTATGGGTTCTAGCAATTTTGGGGTGGAGTCTTTCACATTAAGCATCACACCATCTGTGAAGAGTGAGTTCCAATTCTTCTTTGTCACTTTGAAAGCCTTTTAATTCTTTTTGTTGTCTGATCACTGAGGCTAGGACTTCTAGTACTATGCTGAACAAGAGTGGTGAGAGTGGACATCCCTGTTGTGTTCCTGACCTTAGGGGAAAAGCTCTCAGTTTTTCCCCATTGAGAATGATATTCACCGTGGGCTTTTTGTAGATGGCTTTTATGATATGGAGGAATGTTCCCTTTATGCCTACATTGTGGAGCATTTTAATCAAGAAAGGATGTTGTATTTTGTCAAATTCTTTTTCTGCATCAGTTTAGAGGATCATATGGTTCTTGTCCTTTCTTTTGTTAATGTGATGTATTACGTGGATTGCTTTGCAGATGTTGAACCAACCTTGGAGTCCAGGAATAAATTCTACTTGGTTGTGGTGAAAAATCCTTTTAATTTACTGTTGGATCCTATTGTCTAGTATCTTGCTGAGAATTTTGGCATCCGTTTTCCTCAGGGATATTGGTCTATAATTCTAGATGGAGCTCAATTAATGTTCCCTTTTCCAAGAGGGTTTCTGTCTTTTTTTAAAAAAAGAGATAGAAAGCATGAGTGAGTGGATGGAGTGGGCAGAGAGAGAGGGAGAGAGAGAATCTTAAGCAGGTTCCATACCCAGCACAGAACCCAATGCAGGGCTTGACCTCATGACCCTGAGACCATGACCTGAACCAAAGTCAGGCACTCAACCATCTGAGCCACCCAGGTGGCTCCAAGAGGAGTTCTGTCTTTAACGTTTCTGAAGACTAGCTCAGTTGCCCGTGAATCATTTCTTATTCAAGAACATGACTCAACAGAGGGGAAAAAAAGTTAGTGTGAACTGGAAGAGTTGTATGGGACCAATTTATTTTTTGTGTGTTATTTTCCTTACATTTTGAAATTATGAAGTAGGTTGTATTTCCAAGAGTGTGATGTAATGCATATGTATATTTAAGGAATAATCTTGAAAACACCACCTTGCAAAACAGTTAGACACCCACCACCTAGTTTAATAAATTGGATAGGACTATTATCATTGAAATATCCTATATATGCTTTCCTAATCACATCTCTCTCCCCCACCAGGGTAACTACTATTCAGTATTTGGTACTTACCATCCCCTTGTGTTCCTTAGACTCTAATCCCTGGCCCAACAACAGAAACATCACTGGGAAATTTGCTACAAATACAAATTCTCAGATCCCACTCCCAGACCTACTGAGTTAAAAACTCTTTGGGAGAGATCCAAGCATATGGGTTCTAAGAAGAGCTCCAGGTGATTCTGATGCTCGGTGAAAATCACCGCTTTGTAGCAGGTAGATGTGGCATGTGTATGTCTCTACACGTGTGTGTGTGTTAGTGTGTCCATAAGCAATATGTTCTTTACCTTTATCTAATCTTGACCTTCAGATCAATGAAATCATACCTTACATATTCTTTTGGTCCTTGATACTGTTCTCTATCTTCTGTTTTTAAGGTTCATACGTATTCATCTCTGTATCATAAGGTCATGATTTTTTTATTCAAACATTTTAGAGCCAGTAGACATTCAGATTTCCCCTAATGTTTTGCTCTTTGGAGCAATGCTAGCGTGAACATTCTTGAATATTTAATCCATGCACCTGTGCAAAAGGGTATCTCTAGGGATGTGCTTCCTAGTTTTTTCATGTCATTGGGAGCAGAGTAGAAAGTGGTAATATTTGTAAACAGAGGTAAACAGGAGTCTCGGGGCCTAGAGTAGATTTCTTGTCTTGGTTTGCAGAACTCCCATCCAACTGTCCTTTCATATATAGAGGTTGGAAGCCTTCAAAAACAAAAACAAAAACAAAACTCGGACTGGCTTGTCGCTGGGTTTGTAGAGCCAGATGAGATTTTCCCAACTGAATGTACTCACACAAGATGGAGAAGGCATTTTAGGGGCCAAAGCCATTTTCCCTGATGTTCCTGGCCACTGTTGCTAGCAAGTTCCCTAGAAATAGCCTCCCTGTGTCTTCCTCCATACATTTGAATGACAAGGAACAATGGCAGGGGAAATACAAACCAAAACCACAATAAAATGTCACACCACAGGGCACCTGGGTGGCTCAGTCAGTTAAACATCCGACTCTTGATTTCCACTCAGGTCGTGATCTCAAGGTTGTAAGAATGAGCCCCAAGTTGGGTTTGGTGCTAGGCAAGGAGCTTGCTTAAGATTTTCTCTCTCCCTCTCCTTCTGTCCCTCCCCCACTCTCCCTCTCTCTAAATAAAATGTCACTTCACACCCTGTAGGATGACTATAATCAAATAGACACATGTGTTGGCAAGGATGTGGATCAGTTGGAACACTCATACCTGTTGGTGGGAATGGAAAATGGTGCAGTAACTTTGGAAAAGTCTGTCAGTTTCTCAAAAGGTTAAACATAGTAACCAAGTAAGCTGGCAATTTCACTCCTAGGTATACACCCAAGACAATTAAAAGCATGTGTCCATACAAAAACATGTATGTGAATGTTCAAAGCAGCAGTATTCACTTGTAACCACAAAGTGGAAATAGCCCAAATGTTCGCCAATTAATGAAGATAAAAACAAAATGTGGGGGCACCTGGGTGGCTCAGTCATTAAGCGTCTGCCTTCGGCTCAGGTCATGATCCCAGAGTCCTAGGTTTGAGCCCCCCCATTGGGCTCCCCGCTTGGCAGGAAGCCTGCTTCTCCCTCTCTCACTCCTCCTGCTTGTGTTCCCTCTCTAGCTGTGTTTCTCTCTGTCAAATAAATACATAAAATCTAAAAAAAATAACAAAAACAAAACAAAAACAAAATTCCATTTGATGGATTATTATTCTGCATAAAAAGGAGTGAAGTACTGACACATGAAAGAAAGAACAAAGGCCTGCATATGACATGGATGAACCTTGAAAACGTTATGCTAAGTGAGGAAGGCCAGCCACCAAAACCTGTATGTTGAATGATTCCACTTATATGGAATGTTCAGAAGAGGCAAAACCACAGAGACCAAAAGCAGATGACTGGTTGCCAGAGGCAGCATGGGGGTGAATGGGGTATGAGTGCAATGGGTTTCTTTTGGAGGGAATGGAAATGTTTTAGAATTAGATGGTAATCGTCTCACAACCTTGTGAATACACTTAGAAACCTCTGAACTGTGTACTTTGGAG
>PITA01014025.1:0-55025 GCA_004023965.1 Spilogale gracilis
TTCCTGGGTCAAATCAGAGGTGTTGAACTTCATAAGAAATTACCAAACTGTTGAAAATATCTGTACTGTTTTACATTTCCACTATAAATGTCTAAACATTCCAATTCCTTCACATTTTTGCCAGTATTAGGTATTGTTTCTATTTTTTAAGTTTCATAATTTTTAATATTTACAATTTTTTAAAAGTTTAGAACTCTAGTTTGATATTTATTTTTATCACCCATTTCAAGTTCATCTTTGTGTGGTACAAGGTAGAACTGAGAAGGGTTTTGCATTAGAATGTCCAAGAGTTTCAGCCCTATTTGCCTAAATGACTATCCTTTTCCCATTGAATGGTGTTCGTGGTCCTGGTGAAATTCAATTAACCATATATGTGTAAGTCTGTCTCTTGGCTTTTTATTATTATTTTATGGGTCTATCTTTAATCCAATACCACACTGTGGCAGATTAAAAGGAATAGTGATAATATGAAATATATATAATTATATATAAATATTTAAGTTATTTTGATCATTTAATACTTACATAGTTTATATTGTTCATTAATTATACATAGTAATTATACATATGCCAAAAATAATATAAGTGGATTTAAACATACATGGAGTATTTAAAACTGTATTTTTATCAGGTCAAATAAATTCTTTTAAAAACTCCCAAACACTTGATAGCAGACAAAACACCTTCTGTGATCAGTGATCAAAAATGAAAATTGAATCTTATAAAAATTTGAATCAGGAAGCTAGAGAAAAAAAGCCGCACACACATAGTTTAAGCATAAAGTACACAGAGGAGAAAACATAGTAAAGATAAAAGCACAAATTAATAAAATACAATTGTATAATATTTCTTATACTATTACAGAGAAGCAGAAAAGTGGAATGTTTGTGGCTAATTTTATGAGATTGATAAAGCTATAATATCATGTTCTATAAAAATGCACATTTAGGTAATAAAAGTAGAACAACATGGGCCGGAAAGGATTTCAAATACATCCAATTTTATCATGGTGGTTACTCTTGGATGGAGAGAGAAGTAAATGATACTTGGCTGGAGAACAAAAGAGATTTTGAATTTATCTCTAATGATCTTTTTCTTTAATTAAAAAATATGTGATGGGTTTGTATGTGCATGAAACACTGATATTTATATCATTCTAAGCAATTTCTGTGATTTTAAATATTTTGAAATAACACAGGAACTTTCTATATTTTAAGATCAAAATAAGGTAGCAAATGCAAAGCATCATAAAATTGCAAAGCACTAAATCGTAGTAAGACGTATAACCCTATTTAAACAAAGTTGTAGGCAAGATCGTGTACCCATTTCCCATGAGGTATTGTTTGATAAATGAATGGATTTCCAAAACTTTTTGATCTTTTCACTGTTTATCATGTAATTGATAATTCTTAAGTGGATAACCAGGTGACCAACTTACAAGTGCCCAGAAAATATGACAATAACAAAGGAAGGAACCAGACGGAGGTGGGAGTGGGAATGTGGAGGTGTGTATGCCTTGCCAATGTTCCACTCCAGGCTTAGCTCACTGTCGACACTCAGTAAATGTTAAACAACAACAATAATAACGGGTACCATCTGCATGCCAAATTTAGAGTGGTACAAACATTCAGGATTGACAGCCCTAAAGGCCAGACTTCCCTTACTGATTATTCCCAACATGTACAGCATTTTTCTTAACTCAGTTAATGGCATAAATAGTCTCTTACTCAGGAAAAAAGACACTATTATCGTTAACTCTACCCTCTCCATCAACACTAAGGAACACTTCTAGGAACATACTTATCTCCAGTCTCTGCCTCTTCTAACACAAACCTAACCTTACTGTATGTTGTTTACATTAAAAAGCATCAAGTCTAGTTATATTAATTATTTGCTTAGAAAACTGTTGATCATGCTTCATTGCCTACAGAGAAGAAAATCTTAATATTTTAGCTTGTCTCTAAGACTTCTTAATGTATTGCCTCAGCTCATATTTCCAATGTAATAGCATGCTACCTCACTTGAAAACTTTCTCCTGCATCCTGTGTACAGCACACATGAGGCTAATTGACATTTCCCGAATAAAACATCCCATGTGTTTGTAAGTACCGCACTCTTTCCTCATCATGAAATTATCTTCTCCTTATCTGTCTGCCTGTTGGAATACTCATTCTTTCCCTCTGTGGGGCGCCTGGGTGGCTCAGTTGGTTGGGCGACTGCCTTCAGTTCAGATCATGATCCCAGAGACCTGGGATGGAGCCCTGCATCGTGCTTCCAGCTCGGCAGGAAGCCTGCTTCCCCCTCTCTCACTCCCCCTGCCTGTGTTCCCTCTCTAGCTGTGTTTCTGTCTGCCAAATAAAAAAAAAAAATCTTAAAGTCTTTCCCTCTATGAGGGCATCACTAATCTTCCCAGGAGAAGCTAATTTTTCTCTTTCATTTTCTTCTTAACACATCATTTGTTTCTTTCACAACATACTATAGTTTATATTTCCTTAATGATTATAGCTAAAACTTATTGAACACAAAGCATCAAAATTATTCTAAATTATTTTTTATCATATTAATATTATTATAATATATTAACTCATATAATCTTCACAACAACCTGAGAAGAGTATTATTACACATTCTACATGCAAGAGACTACTACACATTGGAGTAGGGGTGATCCACCTGTCTTGCTACTAGATTCTGAGTTACTTGACTGCGGTGATTGCCTTATCATCAGTTCACCAATTTCTACCTTGATCCTCTTCCCCAATCCACATAAACCTCCAATTCCTCATAGCACTTAACAGAACTTTGTATAGCTAGTAAATGAGCTAACCTAGAGAAAGTAAAAAAAAAAGTGTCAACTTGTATAATTTGATGACAAAATTATTATTATATTATTATTATTATTTCTATAGTAGCCCCCCCTTATTTAGGGAAAGTACATTCTGAAATCCTCCCAATGGATGTATTGAAACTGTAGATAGTACAAACAAATATACTGTTTTTTTTTCTTGCTAGATACTATGATAAAGTTTAATTTATAAGTTAGGCACAGTAACAGATTTAGCAACATAATGACAAAATAGAGCAATTATAACAACAAAATTTATATATTATAAATATAATAAAATTTACATGAACATGGTCTCTCTCTCTCTCTCAAAATATATTATATGGTACCTACCCTTCTCTTTGTGATGACGTGAGATGATACAGCTTCTAAGTGATGACATGAAGTGAGGGGAGTGACATGGGCGCTGTGATGTAGCATTAGGCTACTAATGACCTTTTGATGATACTTGCAGATCGCAGCTGACCATAGAAAGCAAAACTGTGGATAAAGAAGGACTACTGTGTTCAACTAATATTATCTCAACAAAGAAAAATTAAAACATCTCTCATGTCTTTTATTCTTTCCTATCTAGGAATGGAGACCAAATAGCCTTGGAGTTCTCTAGTTCTAGGTTATCTTCCCCTCATGAAGTAATTAATAACTATTTGTGTTTCATGCCCTCAAACTGGAGGTGTAGTTCTGAAGACATTTTCAACACACATAAGCAGTATTTTGCAAGACTTAGGCCTTTGAGGAAATTAGATAAAGTTATCCACCAGTACATCCTAGAACATACAAAAGGAGAATGTCATGAATTGAATGTCTGTGTCCAACCCTCCAAAATTTATACATTAAAGTTCTAAACCCTATTGTGATGGTACCAGGATCTGGAGCCTTTGGGAGGTAATTATGTCATGAAAGCGGAGACCTCATGAATGTGATTATTGCTTTTAGAAGAGGAGACAAGAGAGTTCTATCACTCTCGCTTTGTTCTGCATCAAATCAGGAGATGGCCATCTGCAAACCAGGAAGCATGCCCTCACCAGACACTGGATCTGCCAGCACCTTGATCTTAGACTTGCCAGCTTCCAGAACTGTGAGAAATAAATGTTTATTGTTCAAGCTATCAAGTCCATGGCGATTTGTTATAGCAGTTGGAGTTGACTAAGAAATATGGTAACCTGGAATCTGACTAGGTATAGTCTCCTTGGAAATAGATGGAAAGTAGCCATTGGGTTCTTTCAAAGGCAATGCTAAAAGGACTTCATCACTGAGGAAGGTTGAGAACCTTGTTATTCTATAAAGACATTAACTATAAGGAAAACAAACAATACTGATCGAAATAACCAGACTCTTAAGATTTCTCCACATAAACACATTTGTTAGGACCATGTAAGTTCCAAAGGGGGTAAGGAGTCTGTTAAAAATTGATAATCAAGGGTGCCTGAGTGGCTCAGTCATTAAGCGTCTGCCTTTGGCTCAGGTCATGATCCCGGAGTCCTGGGATCAAGCCCCACATTGGGCTCCCTGCTCTGTGGGAAACCTGCTTCTCCCTCTCTCACTCCCCCTGCTTCTGTTCCCTCTCTAGTTGTGTCTCTGTCAAATTAATAAATAATTTTTTTTAAAAAATTGATAATTAAGTTATTGCCAATCTTAACAAGTTGGGAGTATATAGGAAATTACCATTTGATTTAGAAAAATAAGGAAACGCTATAGAACATTTAATACCTATTAGAGTTAATGAGTGAATTGATTAATCAAATCACAGTTTGGAAATCACTTAAAAATACTTAAAAGTTTATAGAGAACAGACATTTTTTCTTGTTTGGATTTTTTTGTTTGTTTGTGTTTTTGTTAATCCTGAAATTTGTTGGTAGAGAAATAATAGTGACAATATGGTTAAATCCATTAAAACTTTGATGAAGTCACATAATTTTGTAAATAATATATTATTAAAAAGTTAATTGAGTATCTTCTCTTTTCTAAAAAAATCAATCATACACGAAAAAATAGAAGGATTTACAATTATGTGTAAATATCTGTACTTGACTAAATTCTATCTTGTTAATTCCTCCTAGAGGAATAATATAACAAGAGTAAAAAGCTATATATTTAAAAATGTCTATCACAACATTATTTGTAAAGTCAAAAAGTTGGTAACAAAAATTATATAATTCATTCAAATCAAGACATGATTTAGAGAGAAAGATGACACTAAAAATAAATAAGTACTTACTGATCTGTAACAGTTATATATTAGAAATATCTCTAGAAAACTAGAAACCATGGTTACAGCAACAATGAATTTATTTAGGGAAATTATAGTCTACTTATTAGAAATAATGGTTGTAAAGACTGTTTAAAATTCATATTCAACTCAATAAATCTGTATTACACAGTAGGCCTATAGCAGTGAAAAAAACAGGTACTTATCTTGTTTTTAGGGACCTGAAATTTTGTTGGCTTATGAAACTATATATATAGTGTGATTTTACCATGCAAACATTGTTAGTATATATACCAGAAATTAAAAATAAAAAAGGAAAAAAATGCCTAGTGTCTGACTCTTAAAGGTAGTAAAAGAATTTTGGGTGATTTTTTTTTCCACTTTTTATTTGTGTTAGTTCTACAATATTGTTTAGGCAACACACTTAGAAAAAATAAATGATGACTGGGGCACCTACATGGCTCAGGCAGTTAAGCATCTGCCTTTGGCTCAGGTCACAATCCCAGGGTCTCCTGAGATCAAGTCCTGCTGTGGATGTTCTACACCTCACTTAATATCCTGTTGGTTCTCTGCTAACATTAAATACTCAAAATAACATCCCTAAATCTGGCTGTGACCCAATGCAAAGTCTCCCAGGAGATTTCTGGCCCTGTATCAGAGATCCCAGATGGGAAATCCATAAAAGCCTTCTTCCTAGGCCTACTTTGGCAGCATATATCTCAATCCCAGATGGAAATGACAAGTGAACCAAACCAAACTAAACAGCTCAAATAGGCAGGATTGATTTAAGTTCTGTCATGTTAAATTAAATTAAAATTTTACAAAGTTAAAATCAGTAGATAGATAATTGAACAGAATTTTTTTTCCTTGCTGTCTCTTAATTATAAAATGTAATTCTCTAAATCATAGTGACTAACAGGAAAAATAACTGTTTTTGCAATACATTTTAACCATTTGACAAGTCACTATTATGGGTTTTCTCTTTGGTCTTTGTGTTTTCCTCATGTTTTTTATTCCTATTTTATACAGCAGTCACTCAACATTTAATAAGAAAGCAAACGTTTCTTTCCCCTTAATAAAGGAATAAACCCAAATGTTACCAGAAATAAGATTTTTCTATTTATAATTTAACTTTAGCTGTGGAGGTTAGGTTCACTCACATCCTGTCCTGCTGTCTAAACTGTAATATTACCAAGGATGCAGTATTAATATCTGCACTAAGTAAATGCCCTGTCTTCTGCAAAAGGAAAAGACATACTTTTTAGAGTAGAAATATTCTAAGTTAAATCATTATTCCATCTGTCATCTAGCTGCATAACTAAGGGCAATTTCTATAATCTCTCCTTTAATGTCAGTGAAAAGGGGTCTAAAGGTGAAGATGGTTCAGTGGTTAAAGGTCAGTTTACAAATGAATTTGTCTCCTAAACACCAATATCTCAGATTTTATTCTGCAGGAGAAATGCTACCTCTATGGAAGGCTTTATTTTTCTTCTATAAGCCCTGACATAATGTCTGTGTCTAAGTGATGTATTATGTCTCTGAACATGTGACTAAGGGATGTGCTGTGTCTCTGAAGATGATGTGAAAGTCTTTATTTTATTACCATGAGTTTTTTGGGTCTGTGCCTGTAGTCTATGTACTTTGATACTGAATAATGCTTTTTTGCTTCAAAGAAGACCCACTTGGAGTTTACATTTTATCAAATGAAAAATGCAAAACTCTTGAACAGAAATGTAAATATATAATATAAAGTGAAATAAAGATCTCCTCTTTGGGGCACCTGTGTGGCTCAGTAGTTAAGTGTGTACCTTTGGCTCAGGTCATGATCCTGGAGTCCCAGGATTGAGCCCCGCATCAGGCTCCTTGCTCCACAGGAAGCCTGCTTCTCCCTCTCTCACTCCCTCTACTTGTATTCTCTCTCTAGCTGTGTTTCTCTCCATAAAATAAATAAAAAAAATATTTTTTAAAAAGTATAAAGATCTCTTCTTCACCTCATGAGGCTCCACCCAAAATGCAAGATGTCCCACTCATTTTAGTGCAGTTTGGTGCAATAATTTCATATCCATGTTAGAGATCATGTGTGAGTACATACTGAGAATGGAAGTCAAAAATTACTGAGTAAAAAATGGGAGAGATTATCACTCACACTTTAAGAGAATTCATGCAAAGCTACCTTGAAAAGAAATTTCTTAATATATGCAAGACATGTACAATTATTTGTAAAATATTCTAAAGTATTCCTTCCTCCCCTGTACCCCGTATTGTTACAGAAAAGGTTAGAAGCATCTTATAATAAAGGACACATGACACAGTAAAGCTAAATATTGAAATAACTCGGGGAAAGGGGCTGAGGTTAGGGAAAGAATACAGTTATTAAAAAAAATTAACAATAGTTACTATAATTAAGCATTAAATTGAGTTCACAAACATTTTTATGGGGAAGACATAGAATTACATTTGTGTCAAGATTTCCATTGAAATGATAATGTCTGACTCATTGCTTCAGGAAAATTAATAACTTTGTCTGGATTTTAACTGTGGAAGAAAAACTGTATCCAGCTCTCTGAGGAAGAAATTCAGTTGGATTCACTAAAGAGGAAGGGAGGAAAAAGACAAATATTTGGGCAGTGAGAGAGAGAGATAGCTAGACCTGGAGGCAGAGTTGGGTACTCCATCTGTAGAGTTATGGAAGTGCCAGAGCACTTACGGGGTGACAGGAGCTTGTACTCTACTCCCACAGAAAGAACTGGCTGGATAACTGGGGGAAGGTCAGGCCAACCCACATGAGGATGGCTTTTCAGTATCACTCCTTTAGAGTACCAGTAATTGTGCCTCTGGGCTTAACTTCAGAGGAACAACAACAAAAACAAAAGCAAGGGAATAGCATCCACAGTAGCACTTTATAGGGTAAGAAGTACACCATGGTGACTGCAATAGCAAAAGGACTAAATAGCTTCCATTTTCTTGACATCAAGTAAGTTTGAGAGGCACCAGAATGAGTAATATTGGATATACTCCTAGGTTGGGAGATAAGGTCTTATGTTAAGTTTAAGTTAATCTAGAGGGAAAAAATGTAAATGTGGTGATTCTCATGCAAGTTTTATAGAATAAATTCATACAATCTACATGTAAAATGAATTATATTGTCATAAGATTTTCCTACTGAAAAATCCACATATGTCATCTACCAAAATGTTAAATCTCTACCATCTGCAGATCTGTTGAAATGCTTTTGAAAACAAGCTTCTTTGAAAGACTTACAAAGTGAAAGAGTTAAGCAGAAATTTTGTTTTCAAAGATGAAGCATTTTCTGTTTGAATATTCAGCAAAAAGTATGTGATGTAGGGAAAAAACTAAAGAGAGTATGGGCATTAATGTAAATATCAACGGCTTTTTCAGGTGGGTGTATGGATAATCTTTGCTGCATGGCAAAAAGTATTTGCCCACCCACCCAACTATGGGGATCAAATCCTATCTTACTTTCAGTTAAACAAGTTCTCAGACCTCTTTTCTTCAAATCTTTATGCAGATGTCAAGACAGTCTGGGCTAGACATCTAAATGGAAAAGATATGAATTCCGAAATCTTTCAGTTAGTACTTTTGTATAATTTATGATAAATATTAATTATCTCTGTTCAGCAGGAAAACTGGTAGTAAAAAGACTAATGATGAATTTTGGGACAAATCAAATGTCTCCAGATTTTTGGCAATAGTGAATAGAAGTAAATATTTAAGTAAACACATTTTGAGTGTACTACATGTGAAATATTCACCTAAACATTATTAATACATTTTTATTGCATAATTAAAAACAAATTCCACAACCAATATTTGTGCTTTTGAGACTTGCAAAGTATAACTCTTCATGTACTGTTTCAATGTTTCTTGGCCTCATTTGTCTTTTGTTTGTGTTGTCTGTTAGTCTACCAGCCTTGCATGAATTATGATAACACTGTTCCATTTCTCTGTGCCATGCATCTCTTATTTCCTCTCCTGTGATTCTCTGTTGACTGAAAGTCTTGGGAAGCAGTGGCACCCAACCAAGCATCCATGAAATGCAGTTGAGAATTACCCATTCTTGGGTGAAATACTGATGAATGGGAAACAGCAAAGTGTGAGTAATTCTCCTCCCCCATTTTCCCTAAGATAGGCTGTCTAAGGATGATGTTTATGCAGCTTATTGGTGGCTGGCATGTCAGCAATCAATTGCATTTTGCAGTATTCAAATCAATAACATGTCCCGTCAATTGGCTTTTTCTTTTCTCTCTTCCTTCACCTTTTCCCTCATACCTGCTCTCTGGTATTGCACTTCCCCATAACACAGTCTCATATAAACACTTTAGTTAAGGCTCTGCTTTCTGTGGAACTCAGAAACAAGACTTTATGTATTTCTATGTCAATTTATTATTCAATTTTTATATATCACTAAAATGTAAAATGTATTTCTAATCTATCTTTATTTTTTTAAAAAATGTTATATAGTCACATTACTTTGTAAATGATAAATTTTAATTACAGAAGAAGTGCATTCTCTCTTTTTATTGTTAATTTATTCATATATAATTGTGATGTGGGCATCTATAAATGAGGATTATTTTTAAAAGTGCATAATTTTTATAAAAGTATTCAGTGGGGAAAAAAAACAACAAGACTTAAGATAAAACATTACAGAATGGAAAATAAGTAGGCAGGTAATTACTTGTACTAGGTGTTTTGGGGAGTCCCAGTCCAAAATTATGACAAAGGAAGTTCCTGGAGTCACCTCTTCCTCTGGACACACAAAATCTACAGTTACACATGGAGCAATTCCTTTTAAAGGAACCCAGAAACTAGCTAAGTGACTTCTACACATCTGACAAATAAGAAACTACTCAACACAAAATGGGTAGAAAAGGCTGAGACACATTGTTTTATAAGCCCACACCACAGCAATATCTAAACAGGAGATAATTCATAATTCCCAACTTCTCTCTGAGGGCAAAAGGCTTGGAGCCAACAAGAAATACCCCAAATTTTAAGACTTCTATCTGAGAGTTGGGCTTCTAAAACACTAGCTTTGAAAATCAGTGGGGCTTTAAACTGTAAGACCCACAAGACTATACCAAAGAAAGAGTTCTTGGGCTCATGAGGACTCACTCACTTGGGTTCTCACCCAAAACTCAGTGCAGAGGTTACAAACAGAAATTCTAACTCCCACACTTTTCTTGAAAGAGGCCTCACTTGCATACTTTAAAAGCTGCTGCCTGAGGGTCAGCTTTCTAATTCAGCATACCTCTAAGTGGCTGACTTCCATCTGGAAACCATCAGGCACCATCTCCATGTTATCCCTTTCACTGGCTCCTGGTCACTGTATCACCCAGGAAGGAGTTTGTGCACATGGCTAGCACTCTGGCTTCTGTGACTCCTACCCTGAGCATACATATGTTGATTACCTGGCCCTGGTGGCCAGTAGAATTCTTCTTGTTCATGGGTCAAGATCGTAGTAAACAAAGAAACAAAGCAGTAGAATTCATCCAATCAGAGGATGAAGAAAAAAAATGAAAAAGAATAAAAATATCTTAAGAGACTTGTGGAACACCATATAGTAGATAAACATTTGCATTATATGGGTCCCAGAAGGAGAAGAGAAACAGTGAGGGGCAGAAAGATTATTCAAGAAAGTAATGGCTGAAAATTTCTTTACCCTAGGGAAAGAAACAGACATCCGGAACCAGGAAGCCCGGAGAGTTCCAAATAAAGTGAATCTAAAGAGACCCATGCCATGGCACATTATAATTTGTTGGGGACGGTGCGTGATCCACACCTCCTACCTTGCCCCAGCCACTGGAAAATTTGGTGGAGATACCTGTGAATGTGAATGAAAGTCCCTCCTCCCCGTCAAGAACCTGGAGTTATGCTAATGTCAGGGTCATCAACACCATCTTTACTTGCTTTTTGTTCTTCCTGCTCAACTATCAAACTGAGTCTATTCACAAAGGTCCCTTTTAATGGTAAAGGCTGGTTTCTTAGAAAGGCTTGACTCTGCTTGCTGTGAATCATTTTGTTAAACTTTAACCTAACTGCATCCCCCAACTCCCTTACTTTGGAATAATAAAAGACTGGAACCCTTGACAGTCAAGAGAGACAAAGGCAGAGCCAGAGGAAAAGGAAAAGGCAGAGGCAAAGGTGAAGCAAGAAGCAGAAAGAACCAGAGAAACAGAGAGCAAGAGAGCCCAGAGGCCAGAGAGCCAAAGCTAGAGAGCTAGAGCCTGAGCCTGCTTCATAGGTCTCTCCTGACTGAGCTCGGGTCTGTCAGCTTGCATCAAATCTCCGTGTCCCTGTCATTATTTCGCCCGCCAGACATCCCGTGGTTTGGGACCCACATCTCTGCTGAGGCTGGTCCCCGGCAACAATAATTACATTGTCAAAAGTTAAAGACAAAGAAAGAATCTTAAAACCAAAAAATAGCTTTATTTAAAAAGTCAATAGAATGGCTATTCTTGTCTAAAAAGACAAGAAATAACAAGTGTTGGCAAGGAAGTGAAGAAAACAGAAACTTCATGTGGTGTTAGTAAGAGTATAAATTGGTGTGGCCATTATGAAAAACAGTATGGCGTTTTCTGAAAAATTAAAAATAAAACTATCATATGATCCATGAATTCCACTTCACAGTATGTAGTCATAGAAAATGAAAATAGGATATCGAAGAGATACCTGCACTTTCATATTCATCGCAGCAGTATACACAATCATCAAGACATGGAAACAACCCAATTATTTATCAACAGATGAATGGATAAAGAAGATATGGTATAGATACACACACACATAATTGTGTGTATATAGATATAAAGGCATAAATATAATATGTGTGTATTAGATTATTATTCAGCTATGAGAAAGAAGGAAGTTTGACCATTTAAAACAACATGGATGAAATTTGAAGACATTACATTAAGTGAAATAAGCCATACAGAGAAAAACAAATACTGCACGGTATCATTTGTATATGGACTTTAAATTATATGAGTAGGTGTAGGGTTTTATTGTTACTATTGTTTGGGGCATGTTGGCGTTCTCTGAGTTATCTGGATCTTTGGTTTATGGTGTAAAATTATCTGGGGGAAATTTTTATTTATTACTATTTCAGCTATTTCTTCTGTCTTTTATCTCTTTTCCTTCTGATATTTTTATTATATGTATGTTATAACTTTTGTAGTTGTCCCATAGTTCTTGAATATTCTAAGTCTATTCTTTTATATTTTGGTTTTTGAGGATGCTATTGATGTATTTTCTAACTTAGAGATTCCTTCCTTACCTGAGCCCAGTCTACTAATAAACCTAAGATTTGTTTCTATTAGAGTATTTTTTATCTCTGGTATTTCTTTTTGATGTTTTCTTGGGATTTCTTTCTCTCAGCTTACATTTCCCATTTGCTCTTATATACTGTCTTCTTTATCCATTAGAGTTCTCAATGCATTAATCATTGTTGTTTTAAATTCCTGGTCTGATAATTTCAATATCCCTGTCATTTTCAGTTCTGAGGTTTTCTTTGTCTCTTCAGATTATGTTGTGTTGCCTTTTCGTATGCCTTGTAATTTTTTTCTTGATATCCAGGTATAAGGTACTTAAGAAAAGGAACTACTGTAGATAGACCTTTAGTAATATGGTAGTGAGGTACTAGAATACAGAAAAAGTTTTATTTTCTTATTATTGTCTCAGTCCTGTAGTGAGCCTATGCCTCTGGAGTGTGAAGTTCACAGATGTTTCTCAGTTTTCCCTTCCTCTGTTAGGTGGGCCATTATAGCTAGAGTGGGCTGGAGTGGTATTTCCCTTTCCCAGGCAGTCAGGTCCTGATAATACTCTAATGAATCATTTTAAATAGTCTCTTGTTAACTAGTTTCCTCTGCAGGTAGGGCTTGTTAAGCAGCATGGAGAGTGTTGATGTATTTCAGAATGGTTCCTTTCCCCTTCCCCTGCTGGAAACCCCAAGAGATTTTTCTCCCATACTTACTGTGGGGTTCTGATCAGGCTCCTGGAGATAAATCTCACAGTACTTTGGGAACTCTCCTATGACAGATCCCCCTGGAGCTTTGAACTTTCAGAGCTGTCTCTACTGAGCCTCCAGCAATTATAGCTCAGGTTTCCTCACCCTGACGCTGGTTCCCCTAGTGCTTTCCTCTTGAAAGTCTGCTCCAGTGAGCCATGATTCCCTGTATTCTCTTCTGGGTATCTCCAACTCTGGAAGCAGCAGTATGCTCTGTGTCCTCCACTTTCTTAGAGTTTCAAGAAGTATCATTTATTTTTAAGTTTATTCAGCTTTTTATTTGCTGTAATGGAGTGATAATTGCTGAAGTCTTCATATGTGGAACTAGAAACCAGAAGTCTAGCTTTGCAATTTTTTACAAAACTAAACATGGTCTTACCATACAATCCAGCAGTGGGCTCCTTGGTATTTACACAAACTAGTTGAAGACATATGTACACACACACACACACACACACACACACACACGATTATAGCAGATTTATTCATAATTGTCAAAACTTGCAAGCAACCAAATGTCTTTCAGCAGGTAAATGGATAAACTGTGGCACATCCAGACATAATGGAGTGTTATTCAGTATTTTAAAAAGGGAGAGCTAGAAAGTCATGAAAAGACACAGAAAGTTATTTTTTTTATTTAAAAATTTTTATTTATTTATTTGACTGAGAGAGAGAACAAGTAGGCAGAGAGGCAGGCAGAGAGGGGAGAAGCAGGCTCCCCACTGAGCAGAGAGCCCGATATGGGACTCCATCCTAGGACTCTGAGATTATGACCTCAGCCGAAGGTAGAGGCTTAACCCTCTGAGCCACCCAGGCACCCACGACACAGAGAAAGTTTAAATGTGTATTACTAAGTCAAAGAAGGCAGTCTAAAAAGGCAACCTACTGCAGATTTCAACTATAAGACATTCTAGGAAAGGTAAAACTATGGAGAGAGCAGAAAGACTTGCAGTTTCCAAAGATTAGGAGGAAAGGAGAGATGAGTAGGTGGAGGATGAAAGATTTTTAGGGCTGTGGAATTACTCGATATAATGCTATACTGATGAGTACATGTTATTGTATATTTGTCAGAATCCATAGAATGCACAATACCAACAGTAAACACTACGGTAAAATATGTACTCCTAATGATAATAATGTGTCAGTGTAGGTTTGTTAATAATAATTAATGGACCACTCCAGTAAGAGCAGTTTGATGGTGGCAAGGCTGTGTATGCACTGAGGGGAGTGAATACATAGGCATTCATTGTGCTTTCTGCTGAATGCTGCTGTGAAACTAAAACTGTTCTTTTTAAAAAGTCTTCTTTAAAAAAAAAAAGTCTACTTTTAAAAAAGAAAGAGAAGGATGACTCAGAAGGTGAAGCCAGGAGCCACAGATTATTTCCAGGACTTGAAACCTCATACAGTCGATATGATGGGCTTTCAAAATTTCTTAGGACCAGTTATTCCTTTCTTCCGTTCACCTTCTTCCTTTTAGAATGGGAAGTCTGTGACTGTCGTCCTATGCCTGTCCCACCAGAATAGTTTGAGAGCAGATAGCTTCTTTTCTAGTTTCACATGTCCACAAATGGAGTAGAATTTTGTCAGGTTAAATAAATCATATCCAGCGCCTCAACTATACCTGACTTAGAATTTCTTTTGTGGGTGTAAGGTGCACAAATCCTTAGGGGCCACAGGGCAGACTTCGATAGCCTGAATAATGTCCCACTAAGTCCACACCCTCATCACCAGAACCCATGAATATTATTTTATATGGCAAAAGAGACTTTCCAGATATAATGCAATTAATGATGTTGAGATAAAGAGAATATACTGGATTATCCCTATGAGCTTGATATAATAAAAAAGGGTCTTTAATGAGGAAAATGTTGGAGAAATCAGAACCACAGAGGAGATCATATGATAATGGAAGTAGAGATTAGAGTAATGCATTTTGAAGATGGGGTAAGGAAACTTTGATGACAAATTTTATATGTACGTTTGGCTAGGCTACTGTGCCAACATGAGTGGTCAAATACTGGTCCATATACTGCTAGTCAGGTATTCTTTAGATGTGACTAAGACTTTTTTTTTTATTTAAAGATTTTTATTTATTTATTTGACAGCGAGAAACACAGCCAGAGAGGGAACACAAGCAGAGGGACTGAGAGAGGGAGAAGCAGGCCTCCCGCCGAGCAGGGAGCCCGATGTGGGGCTCGATCCCGGGTCTCCAGGATCATGACCTGAGCTGAAGGCAGTTGCTTAACCAACTGAGCCACCCAGGCGCCCCTATATGTGATTAAGATTTAAATCAGTTAGATTTTGAATAAAACAGATCACATTCCATAATTGGGGTAGGCCTCATTTCATCTGTTGTAGGTCTAGAAAAAAAGACTGAGAGATCTGAAAGGCAGAAGGAATTCTGCCTCTAAACTGCTTTCAGACATAACATAACATCAACATTACATTGGAGTTTCAGCCTTCCAGCCTGCTCTAAAAATTTTAAACTTGCTAGCCTCCAGAATTCCAAGAGCCAATTTTTTAAAATCAATCCCTCCTCTAGATATAGCTAGATAAGATAGATAGATAAATATAGATATATAGATCTCCAGATCTTCCTTGACTTATGAAGGGATTATATCCAATAAACCTATCATAACTTGAAAATCTTGTAAGTTGAAAATACTGTTAATACATCTACCTTACTAAATAACATAGCTTAGCCTAATCTATCTTACATGTGCTCAGAACACTTATATAAGCCTACAGTTGGGCAAAATTATGTAATAATAAAATATTGACTATTTCATGTAATTTATTGAATACTATACTGAAAGCGAAATACAAATTGGTTATAAGTATACCAGTTATTTATGATCAAGTGGCTAAATGGGAACTGTAGCTTGGTTCTATAGTCCAGCAACACAAGAGAATGCTATACTTCATATGCTAGCCCAGGAAAAGATAAAAATACAAAATTTGAAATACGCTTTCTACAGAATGCATATAACACACCACTGTAAAGACAAAAAATCCTAAGTCAAACCATCATTAGTCAGGGAACAATAATGTACATATATGGTATATACATACGCACTGAATCTGTTTCTCTGCAGAACCTTTATAAAGGAACACAAACCAAAAATATGGGTGGCCTCTAGAAACTGGAAAAAAGCAAGGAAATATATTCTTCTCTACAACTTCTGGAAGGAACTGGAGTTAGCTGTGTTGACACAATGAATTTAGTACAGTGAAGCTAGTTTTAGTCTTCTGGTCACCAGAACCATTTTTATTTTATTTTAAGCCACCAGCTTTGTGAAAATTTGTTACAGCAACCATAGGAAACTAATACAGAACCTTCTCCCCAAAGTAAAATATTCCTGTTCTAACATAGGTTCTTTTAAATAATAACTCTCCCCTTGTTTAAATGACAAGTGTAACTGACTCACCTTGTGTCTCACTTCATATTAATTCAACCTTCCTTTTTACTCATTTTTATAGTGCCAGCATACTGTGTACAAGTGTTATTCACAGCACCTCACATCCGCTACATGGGATAATGCCACTTTTTTCCCTGAGCTTCTCTATCATAGCACTGTAGGACAATGGCCAGAAAACTGTGAGCCATTCTGACATGGAGAAAATCTCAAATTTTGAGGATTGGGAGCCAGTGAATACTTCCTTTTTCTGAAATTCAGGCATAATACACAAACACTTTCTACATGGTTCTTCCAAGGTATCTAGAAAGACAGATCTCTAGTTTCCCTCTGTGGTGGTTAGTATGATAATTTATTCTTAGACTGGTCTTCTTTATTCCCTTTTATACCCTACCCATTCCCCTTCCTATCTCATAGGATCACTTTCAGAATTAAATTATCTGCATGGAGACCTATATTTCATACCTGCTTTTGGAGAAAACTGGCTTAAATTGTTTGGCAACAGAAAAGATCTTGAAAATTACACTGTGAAAATAGTTTTGTAAAGTTAGAACACTCAACAGTTAGATAGCTGTAAAGATTGCATTGCTGGGGGTAAGTGAGCCGGTGACAACCCTTACATACTCTCAAAGGATTTTGCCAACAATAGATGGGAATGGGGGCATGTAGAAGGCACAGCTTTAACTTCTGAAGTAGTTTTAAGAGTTGACATTTAAATTATATAGGGCAGGGGCCCCTGGTGGTTCCATGGTTAAGCTTCTGCCTTCAGGTCTGGACATGATCTCAGGGTCCAGAGATGCAGACAGCCCCCACTCTCCATTGGGTTCCCTGTTCTGCAGAGACAGTGCTTCTCCCTCTCTCTCTCTGCCCTTTATCCCACTCCTTCTCTCTCAAATAAATAAATTTAAAAAAATAAATTATATAGGGCAAAATTAATTCTAAAGATGGCAATTTTGCTGGCTTTTATTTATAGCTTCAAAAGCTTTAAAAAATAAAGTGATAGATTCAGGTAATTATACTTTAAAAATAAGAAAGCCTCCATGGCAAAATTTAAAAAAGACCCTCCTCTCCTGCGCCACAAGGCAGAAGCCCAAGATTGTAGCCTAATTACAGCTAATTCTATAAACTTGATAGGTCTTTTATGCCAAAAACAGGGTGCTAATAGAAAATGAATGAAATCTGAGGTCTGCAGTAGGGACGTTTGATTGAATGAGCTGAGAACCTTGAACTTCCAGATTCTTCTGAGTCCTCAGGCCCAGCAGAAACATTTCCTTTTCCTGGGTGCCTGGATGGCTCAGTTGGTTAAGCGACTGCCTTTGGCTCAGGTATTGATCCTGGAGACCCGGGATCCAGTCCCACATCGGGCTCCCTGCTCAGCGGGAAGCCTGCTTCTCCCTCTCTCACTCCCCCTGCTTGTGTTCCCTCTCTGGCTGTGTTTCTCTCTGTCAAATAAATAAAATCTTAAAAAAAAAAAAAAAGAAACATTTCCTTTTCCTTGAAACAGAAAAGGTGTCTTATTCCCAGGAGTTTCTGCAAAGACATCACGGGCAGTTGCCTTACGAGATCATGGGTTTTGTTTTTTGTTTTTTAAACCAAAAACGTCCATGTCTCCTTTTTGTGCTTCCACAATACTAAATATAGTTAACCTGACCAAGAGTATAAAGCCCCTATTTAATGAGAAAAACAGGAGAGAGAGAAAGACAGAGACAAAGAGCAAGACAGACACACAAAGAATCATCAAACAAATAAGATAAAATGCTAAAGGATAAATCTGGATAAAATTTATATGGATGTTCTTTGTACTGTTTTAAAGTTTGAAAATTTTTCCTGAATTTTTTTTAAAGTACATATTTTCCAAACTACACTCAAAAGAAATGAGGGAAAATAAAGCTTTTCCTCAAAAGACCCCGAAATGCTACATCTCTAAGGACAGCAACATTTCAACAAATATTATTTGATTTTAAAATGTTATGGGAGTTTAAAATCTTTTTAAATTCACACTCAACATCCCCCAGCACATTTCAGGAATAAGTCTTAGATGACTAGTTGGATGAGTAGCTTTTTATATCTAATAAAACCATTTTCATTAAACATGCCAGAGCAGGAGATTATTCAATTGGTATGAGCTGGTTCAAAAGTAATCCCAGCCCTTGCCTGCATTCCAAATGAGCAACATCAAAAAGTAAACCCAAGGAACAAGTTGTTCTTCTGTTTGACTTCTTTGACCCTCAGAAATAGCTGAGTTATACGGAGACAAAATAGTACCCATAAGTTTAACTTTCTAAAACTAAAATGTAAGATGCTTTGTAATTTTCCAAAATTATTAGGAATGTGTCTTTTTTTCTAGTATTGTTTTATGCTATATGACAAGGAAAGGAATTTTTTTTAAAAATCTGAGATTCTTTTAATAGATGAAATATTTTCACCCATTTTATAGTTTAATGTCCAAGTTACAAACGGTAAATATTTCAACTAGTATATAATGTCACCTTAGCAGAATCATTTCAGATGTGTGTTCTCTGTGTCTCTCATCTGACCACTGCTTGTCTGCCTCTTCACTAGAAGTCAACATTCTACTTTCACTGTGAAAGAAAAAAAGTGTTTTGAACCTCTTTTTGTAGGAGAAATCTCATCAGGCATGGTATGTAGAGATGAAAATATATCTCTTATGTAGAGATGATGATTCCTATGGGAAAATTCAACAGCTCTTTCTCCTTTCTCTCACTTTCCAGAGGCAGCAATTTAGAACTTAAATGCTTAATCAATTCAGGCCACATATTAGGTGAGCTATACCAGCAAATTAAGACTTCTAAGTTGTACTAAAAATATCAGGTGAATGGATACCCTGAGATAGGCAAATTACATTTGTCCTTTAGGTCATATTTTCAATTCCTAAACTTTATTTTAATCCCCTAACTTTATATAGAAATAAATTGTGGCCAAGGCAGGGGAAGAAACTTCTAAAGCAGAGTTGGAATTAGCATCCAGACATCCTGTCTTGGTCTAATATTATATATATCACACCTGGAACACTGTTTTTTGTTTTTCATGTATTTTTAGTCTGAATTTACTCTCCTCATGACTTCAGCCTGAATGCAAGGAACTTTGATTCCCTGATCTGATGATGATACTTGGATAATTGTCTATGTTTTGGTTTTAACAAGAAGCAGGATTGTTCTCATGTGAAATCTAATTGGTTCTGCAGAGTTCAAATTAGTTGTAACTTTGGTAGTTGCTGCTTTACCTAAGCTCAAGTCCTTAACTCATATTGTTTCACTATTAAAAATTGATATATATTTTTTTGGTATTGCAAGAATTAAATCAACCACTTTGAACATTATTGCTATTATCAATTTTACTTGGTAGCTAAAAGTTGAATACTCCTGTTTACACAGATCCCTTTTTTGGGCTGAACCCAACAGAGAAAATGACATCAGAGAATAAGTGTGAAGCAAGATGGCAGAAAAAGTTTTCAGCACTTACCCTTAACACAGAAACACTGAGTTGTACAACCACCAAGAGAGTAATTTTGTGGAGGCCTGGAAGTTCAGTGGCGAGACCCCAAAACCCTACTAAAGCCAATAATAGCCAAGAATAGATGCATTGAAGAGAATAAGACAAGTTTCACTTTACTTGTGTTGTTCTTCCCCCAAAGTAGCTCAGTACCAAGAAAGACCTTTTTGGCCTATGATTTCTCTCATGCGGAAAGTAGAGAACATTGTGAGGACCTGGCTTCCCCAGCTATGTGGGACGCTGCTCAAGAGATCCATTCCTTTATTGTGGGATCAGGACAGCTGAAGAGTATGAGGGTTGTTAGGAACAGAGAAAGGGCCAAGGACTCACAATAACCAGGGTAAACTCAAAAAAGCACAGTTTCTCCTAACCACCTGACAGTCTCCACCAAGATACCTGTCACAACCCTTATAGGATGCATTACTTGAAGACCCCCAAACTAGTCCACATGGAACCCCAGTGCTCTGAGCTCTCCTTCTGCTTTGCATGCCACCTGTAGATGCACACAGAAGCCTCTGCAGATTATACATAAGCACAAAGATTGGGCTCAACTTTACTGAGTTGGGCAAATGTATATCACTCTGAATATTTCAGGGCACTGACCTAGAGAAAACAAATGGGAAGCTTGGGAGAAAAAACAAACAAACAAACAAGGATGACCCCATCAAAAGATAATAATAATCCCATCAAAAGAACACAAAAAGAAGGGGCTCCTGGGTGGCTCAGTTGGTTAAGCGACTGCCTTTGGCTCAGGTCATGATCCTGGAGACCCGCAATCTGGGATTGAGCCTCACATCCAGCTGCCTGCTCGGCGGGAAGTCTGCTTCTCCCTCTCTCACTCCCCCTGCTTGTGTTCCCTCTCTGGCTGTGTATCTCTCTGTCAAATAAATAAAATCTTAAAAAAAAAAAAAAGAACACAAAAAATAACCAATGCCAAAGAACTGGAGATCTATGAATTGCTTGATAAAGAACCAAAATAATAGTTTGAGGTTAGCTCACCAAGCCACAAAGAACACAGATAAATGATACAACAAAATCAGAAAAACAGTACATGAACAAAGAAGTTCAACAAAAAGAAGTAATAAAAAAGAACCAAACAAATTGTGGAACTGAAGAATATAATGAATGAGATGAAAAATTGCAATAAGGTCAATAACAGCCTCTAACAAGCAAAAAAAGGGGGGGGGAGTGAACAGTGAGCATTTGTTTTTTAAGATGGAAGTTTATAAAGAAAAATGTCCACACTAAGAAAAAAGATCTCAAATAAACAGTCCACTTATATACATCAAGGAACAAAAGAAGAAGTTAGCAGAAAAAAGGAAACAAATGAAATAAAGACTAGAAAAACAATAGAAAATAACTAAGTTTATTTTAAGATAAAAGAAATTGACAACTCTTTAGCCACCTGAACTGAGGAAAAGAGAGAAAAACTCAAATAAAATATTAATGAAAAAGGAGATATTATATCTGAGAGCACAAAAATTCAAAGAATTATGTAAACTCCTATGAAAAATCATGCAAATCAAACAAACTGGGTAACCTAGAAGAAATGTATAAATTCCTAGAAACCTATAATCTACCAAGACTGAAGAAAATCTGAACAACCAATAACAAGTAAGAAGATTGCAGGACACCTAGAAGGCTGGGTCAGTGAAGCATCTGCCTTTATCTCAGGTCATAATCCCAGGTTTTTGGCAGGGAGTCTGCTATCTCTCTGTCCCTCCCCCTATGCATGGGCTCTCTCTTTCTCAAAAATAAATAAAATCTTAAAAAAAACAAAAAAGAAAGAAAGAAAAACAAGGAAGAAGATTAAATCAGTAATCATAAACCTCTCAGAAAAGTCCAGTACCAGATGGCTTCACTTGTGAATTCTACCAAACATTGAAAAAATAATTAACACTAATCTATCTCAAGTTCTTCCAAAAAATTGAAAGGAGAGAACACTTTTGTATTGAAAAGTTATGCTCTGATTTTGTATTCTTCCAAAGAGGATTTGTGTTTGCTTCTGCCAGGTGACTAGGGGCAGTTTTCACCCTGGGATCTTTTAAAATATACATCTGACCTTAGGCTTTATTGGTCCATTTAAGTGAATAACTCTGAGTCACATAGCCATATGAGAGTCAATTTATGTTTGTAAATTTTTCAGGAGATTTTTTTTCCCTTTCTCAAAACTCAAGATATAAAAAAGCAACTTTTTTTTTTACCACTCTTTTTCCTCACCTGCTCTTTCTTTAAAGCTATGATCATGTGTAGTCTTAACCTTATATTGGTGTTCCCTAGTTGAGTGTTTACCTCAACAGGACTTAAAATTCATGTCATATCTCCATCACTCCATGCAATCCTTAAAATGGCAGATGAAATATCTTTGGATGAAAATCACCTCCCACGCTTTCCTATCTCTTTTGATCTCTGCCTTGATTTTGGTTTGGGCCTTTGATAATGTTTTACTTTATTGTAAGTCTACCTAAAATTTGCCTTATAAAAACCATTGTTTATTTTATTGGGAGAATCATTAAGTGTATATATATTAAGTCCTAAGTAAAAGAACAAATTGTTCTAACCCTAGATAAACTGAAAGTTAAACTATTCATTGATTCAACAAAGGTTTATTGAATTTTTACATCCTACCATGTACTTTTCTAGGTATCAGCAATTCAGAAGTGAATAAAAACAAGTACCAAATTCCATAACTCTTAAAGACTAATGGATGAGAAATAGAACATAAATAAATGAATATATATGTAGGTGTGGGGGTTTCCCTTTCTACACCATTTATATTCTATCTCGAAATTTGCATGGACCCTGATGGAAGAAGGAGGGACAGTAAAATAGTGTGGGAGCTTAGTGCGATAGCTTTCTTTAAAAAGAAAAAAATAAATAAAAGGTGAGTTGAGGTTAGTGGTAGAAAGAAACATTATGATAACTTTTATTTACCTGAATGATAAGTTCAGCTTATTTTTTACAGAAAATTACATTTTGCAAAGTGGAAAAAGACCAAAAATTTGATGTGATTTATTATAATTTTCTAGTCTAATTCGGCTGTCAACAATTGTTTGAACTTTCAGGAAATAAAGGCTTTCATTTCTCCACCAACTGACTCTACTCTACTCTGTTTCTACAATACACTAGTACTTGACTGAGCCAGAGTCTTTTGAAAATTATGAAAATATCAACAGCCCCTATTGATCATATGCTTAAATCATTCATAATGTTTTTTACATGAGTTTTGATGGGATACATTTCATTTTTTAAGGCTATTTTAACATTCTGTCTATTGCTTCCTTATCCAAATACTTAATTTGCCTTCTTTTTTAAAAGAATATAATACAATTACATATATATTACTCTCCAGAAGTCTATCTGAATTTATCTCTATTTTCACTAAGATGTTTAATTTGTTTGTTTGTTTTTAAAGATTGTATTTATTTATTTATTAGACAGAGAAACACAGCTAAAGAGGGAACATAAGCAGGGGAGTGAAAAGGATAGAAGTAGGCTTCCTGTTGAGCTGGGAGCCTGATGTGGGGCTAGATCCCAGGACGCAGGGATCATGACTTGAGCCAAAGGCAAATGCTTAACAACTGAGCCAACCAGGCACCCCTAAGATATTTTATAAAAGTGTAATTCAGTCACATTTGTTAACTTAAAGTATAAATGGTAATAAAATATTGTATTTAGAATCTGCGTTTATTTAGTTTTAAATGGTGTTGAGTCCGCAGAGTAGCCATCAAAGAGCTGGTTTTACTTTTTATATAGAATTTAAAAGATGAAAATCTCATCCTCACTTGCTTTATTGATTCAATACTTAATTACTGGACAACTAGTATTAGAGATATAAATATACAAATTAGACAATGTGTCTTATTTCTAGCAGCTTATACGCTAATGCAGGTGACAGATAATCATGATGAAATATGATAAGCATCATAATAGCATATAAAATCATCAAGTGAGGATGAGGTCAACTCACTGAGTGGTGGGTGGTGTGAATAAGTCTCACAATGTTTCATAATGTGCCTAACCTTTGCACTGAGACTTTAAAAACCAGTAATAAAGATTTTCTAAGGTGTTTAGAAAATAATATCACAATTA
Organism: Spilogale gracilis; assembly: GCA_004023965.1. Taxonomy (NCBI): domain Eukaryota; kingdom Metazoa; phylum Chordata; class Mammalia; order Carnivora; family Mephitidae; genus Spilogale; species Spilogale gracilis. Next base: position 24,102 of record PITA01014025.1, read on the forward strand.
TAAAGAAGAAGAGACAATCAGTGCAGAGCTTTGAATGTCACCCTAAGGACTTTTAAGTTTATTCTCTATAGAAAGTGTGATAAGATTTAATGATATGTCAGGCAGAGAAGATACCATGTGTAAAGTCAGGAAATTATGAATGTTTAGGAGGTTGCAGACACCAAGTTCTACATAAATCGATAGATAATTAAAGTAGATTTCTACTTCAAGATGAGTCTTGAAGATTAAGCACAAGTTAGTTTAAAGAGGGCATTGTATGACTTGCTAAGAGCATGGAAATTGTCCTGCAGAAATTGTGAGTCAAAGAGTAGTCTTACAAAGTGGAATTGACACGATCACCATTTTTTGCTGAATGCATGTGATGTGCCAGGATACTCTCCCTCTACTCATTTGATTTCAGTCATACTGCAATTTCAGTCTACATGAAGATCTTATCTAAGGTGGAGATCTTTTTTTTTTTTTTAAAGATTTTATCTATTTATTTGACACAGAAAGAGATCATAAGCAGGCATAGAGGCAGGCAGAGAGAGGAAGAAGCAGGCTCCCTGCTGAGCAGAGAGCCCAATGCAGGCCTTGATCCCAGGACCCTGAAATCATGACCTGAGCCGAAGGCAGAGGCTTTAACCCACTGAGCCACCCAGGTGCCCTAAGATGGAGATCTTGCTAGATAGTACTTTTCCTTCCTAAAATCTGTCCGTGTCTCTCCTAATTGCCTGTAGACTAGTTATTAGAGTCAGATTTCAGCATAGGCTGAGCAGGAAATACATTCTCTGCTCAGACAGTAGATAGCTTTATTATAAAACTGTTTCACATTCTAGCTAATCTGTATTAGAGGGAACCAGGAGAATGTACGAAACTCCTAAGAGTGGTGGGTCAGGGTAGGAGTGTTGAATATAAGGCAACATAAAAGAATATATATTGAAATAAAACAACCTTCCATGACTCAAGACTTAATCGATGGTATGGGCATTTAGAGTTGATTCTAAAACGTTGCTGGAATGTTTTTTTTAGGTTTTGGACCCAATAAATATGACAAAAAGTACATGAACAAGAACTGTGTTATCAAAATGTTGTAAAAGGAATCAGAAGGCATAAGGAGGTTGGGTTGGCAGTTTAGAATGTATTTAATTTGTGAGACTAGAGATCCAATTACTTAAGAAGGCCCAAGTGACACTCTCTTCACTCAGAGAGTAAGGGGTGCCTATGTGAGGGGACCATTGGCTTTACTGAGAATGTCAGTGCTGACTATTCTCTTTAAGCCAGGGTTGACTATAGGAGATGGAAATGGAGCCGAGATCTTTAGTTTCAATAGGGATAACTGGATGTGGGAAAATAGAAAAGGCCAAATGTTGGCATTTAAACATCAGAGGTGACCTGGAAATACCTATAAGGTTGGGGTGGCAACCAGGGGGTCTAGAACATTAGGGATCTCAGATGATAACTAGCTGACCATAGTGATTCCAAGAATGAGACAGGGGCTATAACCGTATAACCAGAAAAAGTTAAATGGTGAGCAGAAAGCTTATGCAGCAATTACAAAGGAATATAGTGATCCCTTATCCAGATTATTTATATAGGACAATTCTTAGACCCAACATCTATCTGTTGAAAAAGAGGAAGAGTCCTGTGGAGAAAAAAACTCTGCAATCTCACCCCATATATATATAAAATAAATACCTTCTTCATTCTTCTCCAAAGAAGCCAACAGCCATTTATAAAATCAAAGCAATTCATTGGAGAAAAGAAAATACCCAGATCTTTCTAGAACACTTAAGGAAGCACAGCTGATCTAAACTATGGGTTCTATGGGTGCCACCTCCCTCCCCAAATCCTGCCCGCTTCTTATTAGAATAAGGACTTACGGAAGCCAGGTGATAAATGACATCATGCTCCAGAAACATCTCACCATGATGTAATAGGTCTTTGGATACAGACTCTAGTCATTTCCCTCATCTCAGTGCATCAATGAGATAAATATATTTAGAAGTAGATGAAACTCTCAAATTGATTATCTTGATTATGGAATAAATACTATTGTGATCTTCCAAAAATATGGTAAAGCATCCTTCCCAGGACTGCATTGCTTCAGTTCTTAGTATCATAGACCTTTTTTTGGCAGATGTAAAATTGCAACTATAACGTAAGATATCCTTTGAGAATGCAACCTTTATTTAAATAAAGGATTCATTTTAAAGCTAATGGTCTCAGCTGATATTTTGGATTTGCTTCCTATTGTTAAATGCTTTAATAGACATTGGAAAAGCCAACTTTACATTCTTTTGCTTGTAAGCAAGATAAATTCCCCAAGAAGGATGACTGACCTAACTCAGCTTTTGTGCCTTTATTTGTTGAGGAAGTCTAAAGTGCTGTGAGGTTGATTAAATCAAATAAACAGGTTGGGGTTGACACTTTGGGTAATTTGTTCATCTTCTTTGTTTGGTCCCTTTGCTAAGTACTGCCAGTCCTGTTGCCATGCAGACAAACCTGATCGTTTGCTGGTAAATTATCACTTTTTAGAAACTGGTCTAATGCTAGTTCCTCATTTAAAAAAAAGAAAGTTAAATCTAATGTAAATACCTAACAGCCCACTCCTGTTTGTGTTTCGGTTGGGTGGCTTAAATGGCTTATGAATTTTGTTTTCTTCACATACAAAATCAGCTTATTCTCTTGGCTTCCAACTCAAAACTAAAAACTATTCTTTTGAACATAAATGGGATAATTCTGAGTCTCTTACTACAGATTTAAGGGAAAACACTTAATTACCATTAACCCATACGTTTCCAAGCATTTCTGTGGGTGGCACAATGAGTAAAACAAAACACGTATCAGCTTTGTTCAGCGAAAATTCAGGCATCTGTGAACTACTAGACTCTAGGACCTATGCTGGGAAAGAGGGATAAACCTCTTTATCTAGGGAAAGAGAATAAGCCTAGCTTCCTGCATAAGGCTGCTTACAAAGCAATGGAGAAAAGAAAGAAGCATAATTTATTGTCACTCAAAACAAAAGCTAGGTGACACAAGAAAAAGATTAAGTTCCATGAAGTTTCCTATATGAGAATACAGCTTTTATTAAGGAAGATTTTGTGAGCTCATTTGACGGGTTTGAATGAAGAAAAACAAATGAAGAAGAATAATTGAGACCTGATAATAGATAAGTAATCTTTCTAAGTGAATCAAATGCACTAATGAATTTTAAAAGGCACATGTTTTAGTCTACTGTAAGGTGAATATTACCCTTTGCAGCAATTATTTTTATAACTAAATTAGGTCATCCATAAAGGCTTGATTTTTCAGGGACACTCAAGCGTATATCACTGTAAAAATCTCCAGGGAAGCCTGACCTGATACTGCATATAATTGAGACATTCCTGCTTCCTTCAGGGAGTAAATCGGTAGATTTTCAACTATTTTATTCACCTCTAATTTAAGTGTCCTCTTTCTAAATGGTAATTTGACCCAGAACATCTCTGATATGTCTGAGACATTTAGCAATTCCTCAAGGGGCCGATACACCTGTGAGTCATGATGAATTCAGAATGTAGAAAAAGTTAATGACTTTGGAAGAAGAAGAAGAAGAAAATGCATTAGATGTGGTAGGATTCACTTCCAGGAAATCACTTAGCATAAAATCTAAATGTCAGGAGGATGGAAGGTAGCAATGTGATTACCTACCACCATTTCCTTTAGTGTTAAATAAATGAACATTTTTGAGCACGTATGAAAAGAGACACTTTCACAAACTAGCATCATAAAGGCAGCGTGATACTGTTGGAAGGGAGCTGTGCTGGGAACTGGGAGCATTTCTGTGGGTGGCACAGTGAGTAAAACAAAACACGTATCAGCTTTGTTCAGCGAAAATTCAGGCATCTGTGAACTACTAGACTCTAGGACCTATGCTGGGAAAGAGCCCAGTGCCAGGGCTACCTTATCGTGCATTCGATCCTTTCATACATTCAAAAGTGAGAATTAAGATGCAGGCCTGGTTTGAGTTGATAGGCTTGAAAAGTTTGGAAGCTACTCTAGAACAGTTATGTGGGCAACAGCAGATCACAATTTGAATTGCATTAGCAACGAAGCTGAGAAAATCAGAATGGATCACTTGGCCACAAACCAGTGTCTAAGAATTCAGTGTTGAAAGAAACAGTGTATTAATAAGTAACATAGTTTGAGGCTTTGTGTTGAATTTTAAGGCTCTGTTTCAAAGTCATGAATTAGCCACTATGTTTGCAAAATCATAGGCCTACCAAACTACTGGGAATTTAACTGAATGAAACTATATAAAGTTTTTAAAAGATAGAGTGACTGTTCTGATTCTAATGATAATAGGTTGATTATATTTAAATGGAAGCCTGGAAAATTGATTCAGAAACTACGGATATTAGTGTTGGATAAAGCTTTTAAAAAATACCTGGCTGACATATTTGTTTTATACAGGGAGAAACTGGCGCCCCCACAGACATTTGTTTAAGGGTGTATATATAGAAAGAAAGAAAAAAGAGAGAGAGAGAGAGAGAGAGAGAGAGAGAGAGAGAGATGGCTCATTTTCAAAATATATCACAGAGAATTAAGCGTTAAGAATAAGAATTAAGAAAGTAAATCATCATCTTTTGTAGGAAAATAAGGCTTAGTCATGCCATGAAACACAGCTATCCCAGGAAATTATAAGAGAGCTGTCTAAGACACAGTGTCTTCCCCAAAACTTCCTTAGGCAGGTATCTTCTTCCTCCACTTTTTCTTCTAATGGGTTAAACAGCTGAATTTGTTTGACCTTAGCTCTGTAGTAAGTCTTTTCTGAGTTTTCAAATTTCAGTGAACATTTTCTAAATTTCAGCTTCAAAGAAGTGAAAAGATAAGAAAGATATGAAAATATTCAAAGTCTACTATTAGTGACAAACGTAAGTTGTGTCATCTGCATGTGTATGTGTATAATCATAAAAAAAGACAGTAAAGATAAAGACCACAATAAGAATAGTGTTTAGCCTTAGATAACAGAAATTATGTCATATCTATTTTTCCTTTAAAAATTAACTGCATATTATAAATTTATTTTTAAAGTATAGTGTTCTGAAAGTGTGTGTGGGGGGGTGAATGCTTTGAAGAAACAGAGAGCTTAGAGCGTTTCTGAGAGAATCTACTCTTCTTCAAGTGGTCCTTGGCTACCTTCAGCTGAGCCTTTTTTGGGGAGACTGTCTATTCACTAGCCAGAAGAGCAGAAAGCATCAAAAGAAACCTTGACCAGAAATACATAGATCTATGAAATTCAAAAGGTCTTGAAAACATTTAGCTACAGAATAAAACAAACAAACAAACAAAGACTAGCTCTCTGGTTTGAATATTATTGAGTTGAAATATTTGTCTTCCCGGTTTGAAATTGAATATGTAAATTTATTGTAAACTGTGAAGCATAAGGTAAATTCCAGAGGTTGTTAGTGTATTAGCTCTCCTGAAGCTATCTATGTTTTAGAAAGAATTCCTGTAGTTGTAATGACCTTATTTCAAAGACTGACAGATTCACAAATACTCCGCTCAGTGGCAAGACCGGAGGAACAAAATTTTTAGAACCGGACTCTGAGTAGAAGCCTGTGAATTGAACTTCTCTTATAAGCAGAAAAATACTAACTTTAGAAGGGTAATTCAGAAAAGCTTCATAAATATGATACTGGTTTATAACCTGATTAAGATTTTATCCAGCATATCAAAGAGGAAAGACCCCTCGGAAGAAATTAGTGCACGTGGCAAGGAGCAGGCTGTTTGAAGAGAGGACTGATGTATTTGAGCTACCTTGGGGGAGGGGTTGCGATGGGCCTGAAGATAGATATTGAGACAAAAGGAAGAAAGAGGCTCATTTGCTGAGGTGTTTGGATTTTCTCTTGTAAGCATTGGGGTGTCAAAAGAGTTTTTATTTGTTGTTGTTGTTGTTTTTACTTTAAATAATTTATTTTATCTTTTCAGTGTTCCAAGATTCATTGCCCATGCCCCACACCCAGTGCCCCATGCAATAGGTTTTTAAGGACAGGAAAAAGATCAAATCTGCTCTCTGGGAAGATAGCTTTGGTGAAAGAGCAAAAGGCAGAGTAGGGGAAAAGTATCTGAAATTCAATGTCATGTTCTTTTCAGAAGTCCTGAAATGATCATTTTTTCCCAAGCAAATCAATTAAGATAAAAATATAAGATAATCACTCAGATTCTGTGCTCTTTGGTACAAATCTTCCTGGATTTGGATATAAAGACTGTGAAGAACAAGCAATGATCTTAAATTTTCTGGTTTGGAAACAAGTGAAATGCTACGCCCCTATTCAAGATTAAGACAACTTGACTGACAGCTGTCAACAAGCAAATTTGCACTACTCCATTTTCTGTTTTTTTTTTTTTAATCAATTTTTATTTATTTATTCCTGCTATATGCTAGGTATCAACAGAATGCCCTTTTGTCTGGGTATCTATGAGGAAGCACTGGACACTCTCTAAGCAAACATCTGTATCACAGATTCTGTTGTTACATTCTCAAACTTTAGCTCTTTGTATGTGGCAGCAAAATTCTACCTCTAGTTTTTCTTCATTGTTTTTATCATCAACCAAAACAAGAAACATTGATTATCATGTCTTCCAGGAGTCTAGAAGAAGTAAGCCACTCTTAACACCTGGTGATCTAGTACCCGTTCACTTTAGGAAATGTTAAAGGTCCGTTTGACTTTCTTATAGTTTAACACGGAGCAAATGTAGAGGGGAAAATTAACTGACTCTCATTTCCTTATTTGTGGGAGAAAATCTGTGCTTGGCTGGTAGCAAATTTCTCCCATACACCACTGGCAACATCCTGATTTCAGCTGGCAACAAGGTCACTAAAAAAGGGGCATTAAAAGGAGCAAATGAAAAATGTTTAGTCCCAAAGCTATAAAAATGGTTTCTCAAGCAGAAATGGAATATAGTGAAAGATCTGGCTTTTAAAGAAAACAAGAGTGGAATTAGGAATGAAAATACCATAAAGGGGCAGATCAATGACCCATCAGACTGGCGGCTGTGTCTGAGAGTGCCCTCAGTGGATGCGGAAAGACAGGGATGCTTGTTTTCTACGGCCGGCCAGCCTCTCAGAGGTGAGGGGTATGCTCTGAACATTCCTAAATGCTCCATCAGGTTTTTTTAAGGGATCACAGGATCACAGAACAAAGGAGTATCACGTAATGCTCAAGGCAGGTAATTCAAAAGAAGCAAAAGAAGTCTCACTCTGCATTATTTTTCAGGAAAAGTGTGAATAATTCAACCTAAAGAACTCTTAAAAAGGTAATAGTAATATTTAATAAAGCATAAATTTGTATATGGTACAGAGCCATATTCACTTCTCGTCTGCATCCCAAATGTTTAAAATAAGAAACAAAAAATGTCTCAAAAAGATACTGCTATTTAGAATCTGAAACAAATAGAAATTAAATTTGCATTACCACCTTATCTCTGGAGTTTTTAGAATAGAATACATTGCTGTGAAAATTTCTTTAAACTATAAGCATTTAGGGGCGCCTGGGTGGCTCAGTTGGTTAAGCGACTGCCTTCAGCTCAGGTCATGATCCCGGAGTCCTGGGATCAAGCCCCACATCGGGCTCCCTGCTCGGCGGGAAGCCTGTTTCTCCCTCTCTCACTCCTCCTGCTTATGTTCCCTTTCTAGCTGTGTTTCTCTCTGTCAAATAGATAAATAAAATCTTTAAAAAAATAAAAAATAAATAAAAAATAAACTATAAGCATTTATTGTGTGTTCACTATCTATAAGGCACCGAACTAGGTATTAACTACGATATGTCTAAGCCTTGCCTCTAAAAAAGACTAGTGAAGCAGATATTTACAAATAATGTCAAAATATAAGAGCTCTACTAGAAATAAAATGAGTGCCTTTTCATCTTTTAATTCCACATGTTCTATAAACACAAAAAGATATTGAAGGATTACCAGTCTGGTGTAGTTGATGAAGGGCACAGGTAGAAACATCACTGTATGAATCCCAACTCCAACACTGACAAACTTTGAGATGCCGAGTAAGTTTCTACTTAGGTTTCTCCACCCGTAAAGTGGGAATTGAAAGAGCATCTGTGCCTTGTGGTTGTTGTAAGGATTAAATGATTTAATCTACATAAATAACTTAACGAGAAGAGACTGGTACCTCGTGTTATAGAGTGTGAGCTGAGGTTATTATTTCAGACACGAATACCTTTAAACCTTTGAACTTCCCCCAACATTACCACCACGTTCATCTGAAACTGGAAAAACCATTTTAGACATTAGAGAGCACTTAGAAGTCTTGCTTTTACTCTAACGAATGTGGCCAAACTGTTCCTACTTAGTCATTCGAGTTCCTGCTGTGACTGATGCCCTTCCAGAAGGAAAATGATGTGGCATTAAATGTTTGCACATTTCATCTTACAACTGTAGGGCTGTAAAACAGTTTGGAGGATATGTAAGCAAAACACAGAGGCAGCAAGAGCAGGAACACAAGCAGGGGGAGTGGGAGAGAGAGAAGCAGGCTTCCCGCTGAGCAGGTAGGGCTATGCCCAGCTGGATCCAAGGACCCAGAGATCATGACTTGAGCTAAAGGCAGACGCCTAATGACTGAGTCACCCAGGAGCCCCACTCATCTTCAGATTTTTGAACCTAGCCTAGTGTCTCGTCCCCAGTTGACATTCAGACAATATTAACTAATTGGAATTATTTGCAAATAGATTAACACAGAAGCTTGTTGTACACAAAACTTCAGTTCAGAGTATTTGTTAATATAAATTAATTTTATTATAGTCTAATAGAGAAACTAGGAGAGATAAAACTGTTTTGAAAAAATATGGTCTTATAAGTTAATGTCTGGGCAAGAATAATTCAGAAGAAAAGTATTTTTGCATGGATACATCTGTGAGATGAAGAATTGGCTTAACTGGGCACAACCCTAGAAACTTCTCAAATGTTTAAGTCAGAGTTTTGGGGAACAGAGCCTTGTCCCCTATTTATTTTTGCTTCATAGGTGATCCTGATATATGTTACCTAGTTGAAAACTAACATTCAGTGTAAAAACTTCCTAGGTAAAACTGAATCATTTTTCTTTAAAAGAAACAAACAAAATGCATAAATAAGATTCACTATCTACCTACTTGGCCAATTATTATCTAGGATGTGTCTCCTTAAATTCTGAGGACTCTGCTCCTTGCTTACTTTGGGTAAGCAATCACATACTTAGAGTTTTTCATATAAAGGCGAATTCTTTACCTCATCATGACATATATAATTTTTATAACATTTAATTAACTCATGCGAAAAATACTCCAAAGAACTTGATGAGATTAGAACTCTTATTTTTTTAAAATGAGATACCTTCAGTAAAATGAAATAATTCTGTTTACCATTCAGTAGCTGGACCCTTTTTTCTTTTATATCTTCAAGCTGTCTGTAAAAATTTTTCTCTGCCCCTATTTTTTGAGCTCAATAGCTCATAAATACATACCACAGGCCCCAGTGTGTACCTCTCAACACTGCTTATTCCTATTAATGCTCATCTACTGGTTCAAAATGTTATGGAAAATAATCAGACCAGCAAAAGACCAAGGGATACCAGGAGAGGTAGGAGAATTTGGATTTATTTTACACCTGCCGGCCCAGATGAGCTTGTGCTTGAAGTTCTGGACGCTGGGCAATGGGGTTATAGGCTTTTACATGGGATGGCAGGCAGTCAGGTTCCAAGGGCTCTGCTGAATGTTGGTAGGTCGGTTCAAACTGAGGGATGGGGGTGGGGGGCTGCTTTAGGCGGGAACAGTAGTGCAGAGAGCCTGTGGCCAGAAGCCTGTTCACAGAAGCAGAACTGGCTGGTTATCTCTTGTTCCCAGGAGGGCTTCTGGTTATCTCTAGCTTATTGTTAGTAACTTTCCAATTTCTGTGGCCTCCTGGCCTGGGCCTGCTCTGGGTAATTTTCCTCTTCCTAACCACAAGCCCCAAGGTAGCCACATACCAGCCGCTACTTCCCAGGCTAATCTCCAAAAGAAAGTTGGGAAGAATTAGTTCCTTAATGAATATCTTCAATATCCCTACTTGTTTTTGAATGCTTTACTTCTCAAAGGACTTGAAAATGAACTCATGCATTTCAGTTGTGAAGATCATTCATGAGGACAGGCTGCCAAGTCCCTGTATTATGGTGATATGATTGCCAGTGTTTCCAGGCAAGCAATGGACTCATGCTCTCTGGCTGCATGTAGTTCAGAAGCATTGGGATTTGAATAAGTTGGCTATGAAAATACCAGTCCTGGAGTTCTCTGCCACAACTTTAACTCTTGAAATAATGGGATTTCTGAGCAGGTGTCGAAACACCTCTTACAATACTTCAGATTCTGAGCTAAACTCCTGTTAAAAGCCATGGGCTAGATTCTCCTTTTGAAGGGAAAGCAGTTTCAATTCAAACAAAAAAGGGAGCTCTCTTCCCGTGTATACCTATATTTCTTCTTCCATCCCAATAAGTATGCATCTGTTCTAAGTTACTCTTAATGTTCCTTGTTTGGGAAAAGGAACTGCTCCACCCTACTCTACAACATCTCCAAGAAAAGATATAGGTAAAAAATATTCCCTGCATATAATAAGCCACATTCTTAGAAAAAAAATTACTTCATCAGTTTATTTTATTTTATTTTATTTTATTTTTTTAAAAGATTTTATTTATTTATTTGACAGAGAGAAACACAGCTAGGATGGGAACACAAGCCGGGGGAGTGAGAGAGGGAAAAGCAGGTTTCCAGCCCAGGAGGGAGCCTGATGCGGGCTTCATCGTGGGATTCCAGGATCATGACCTGAATAGAAGGCAGACACTTAATAACTGAGCCACCCAGGCAACCCTATTTCATCAGTTTAAAAAAAAAATGGAGGTTAATCATTCTGGAAATACTATACCGACATTATCAAAATTACTATTATCATTATAATGATAGTGATAGCAGTTGTAATGATAATATGATTTTTTTTTTTTTTTTTACAAAGTGAATAGGCTGTATTCAGGTCAATGATTCCTTTTTATTAAGGCAAATCTTGGTTGAAGGTTCAAGTTAAGAGTAAGCCCACATAGTTTTAAAATTACTTGAATTTCAAGACTGTTGGTATTTTACTTAGAACACTGTATATTTATTTAAGGATAAACATCTAAAGGAGTTACTGAATCTCCCTCAAATCTTTAGTTCATTCTCTGCAAAGTGTCATTATTTTCATCCCTTGAATTTGAAAATATTTAGTAAAGTATAAATATTTTAGATAAATGCACATTTAACATCTATGAAGATTCTGTTAGGTAGTTATGATCCTTACTTTACACACAGAGAACAAAAGTTCAATGATAACACTTCACTTGCCCATTATAACACAGTGTGATGAAGTCAAGGTGGGAGAAAGGCACCCAATTTCAGACTCGAGTTTATTTATTAAGAATGATTTATCCAGAGCAAATAAAATTGTACAGCAGGAAAACAGGTAAACAGCATCAATCCAAATCACCCACTTTGACCTAGTTAACCGTCTGACATCCAAGCTGCCCAGGCCATTTATGGCACAGTCAGCTAGATCTGTCTTGAGACTCTAGAGCTCTTCACAACACAAAAGGCTATTTCAACCTTAGATTGTTTCCTTTATGAACTTGAAGTTTTCATTCCAAAGGCAGGAGCTCTTAGATAGCAAGATAAAGTCGTAGAATGAAAGAATAATAGAAAACTTGGGACCAAAGTGAGAGTAAGAATTTAAAGCTTTGGTTTTCAGGAATTCTAGTATACTATTGGTAGGGGACACTTATACAGACATTATTTGCTCAAGGTCACACAAAAAACTGCCAGGACTTCTAATTAGCTCTCCAGACTATGTATAGTATTCTCTCCACTGTCCTAGTATATAACTGCAATCTTCATATTACATTGATCCATAGCCTCCTAACTCCAAGAGCTAGATTGAAAATGTCCTGGCTCAGTTCAAACTGAGATGAGAAAAATAAAACCTCCCGGGAAAATCAGTACTGAAATTATGATTCTTTTTGGTCATTTGAGTCTAGAAGGGTGAATTTATACCTTCTGTTTTTATGACAAGCCATCCAAAAAATACTAGTTCTTCACCACATGATTACTAGAGCAAATGCATCATTTATTGAAAATGCCAATGCTCAAAAGCGATCTTTAAGTGAAAGGGCTACATGTGATCTTGCAAATGATAAGCTTGTGTTAGCAGATAATTGTTTTAGTAATTGTATCCATTATCATATTTACATTTCTATAATTAGTTGCAGCTATTTGCATGAAGTTATGTCTCTAGTTTAATGCAGTTGTTATTATCAATCAGTAAATATTAAACTTGAATTCCACTGATATGTTTGGAAAGCATTAATTTTAAAAGAATAGCTTTCTACTGGCTGCCTAATCTCAATCCGTTAACAATTACCAAACTCCCACATCTGACGAAGAATAGGCACTATTGAAAAGTTTGCAACAGGGACTGTGAAGAGTTGAAATTCATAGACTTAACCCTTAAAGAGCTTACAATGGTGCTGAATAAAGTGACATAATAATATAGAGCCCCATGTATAGTAATAAATGGTAATACATTATATCTATATATCTACTATACATAACAATATTTTATCTGTAAGACTGAATCTAAGACTTAAGTGAGGACTTGAACTTGGGCAGCAGACTCCTACCTCAGCCCCATTTCATGTAACATTTAAGGTCTTATTAGTTATACATTTAACAAAATTTTTGGATTGTATTTTCTTAAAAAATTTACTTTCCTCTCAATAGTATTTTATGTCTCCAGAAAGGAATAATAGTTCCTTCACTACACTACATCTGGTTTATAGAGAATATTTGGGGATCATAAAATAATTGAATTGCAGTTTGGGCTCATTAGCATTCATTCCTTCACACCATAACTTTCTCACCAAAGAAAGCAAGGAGCTAAGCACTTTAAAGCTGGCATCACTTACAAAGTGGTTTGTTCTCTTCACTGTCCAGCCCTCAGTTCAGCCATTTGTGTCTTCTTAGTGAAGGGGGAGATGTTTAGCCCTAGCTTACCGTTTACTAATTATAATGGTTCTTGAAGAAACTCAAGGAATGTATTGAGTGAGAGACTCGTGGCTCATTCATAAGTCAAAGTTACAGAAGCCAAGTGGAGAGATTCCTAGAGACTCCAGAAAGATCCTGGGAGAAGTGATTCTGGTGTTGGTTGGATTAGTAGGTCCCTTAACTAAAAAGTGAACAGTTTCACTTCCAAAAACTAAAAATAGATGGGCAAAGATTATTTCTGTACACTCACTCTTATATGCATATGCAATGAAAGCATTGCACTAAGTACAATGACTGTGTGCTTGGTAAATGAGAGATAGTAGAATGAAATACAGCAATTAGGAGCATAGACTTTGAAATCAAGGCCCATCGCTGCCATCAAGCCATCATTAGTCTTTGGGAATTAACTGTTAGAGAGGCAGAGACATTCAATACAACAGTAGGAGGATAGCTTGGGAACCCGAAACCAGCAGGTCAGTCCCAACTCCACCTCTTATTAGCTGAGATTTTGAGCAATTATTTAACCTCTCTATGCTTCGATTTCTTCATCTAAAAATTGGGACAGGAGCACCTGGGTGGCTCAGTCATTAAATGTCCGCCTTCGGCTCAGGTCATGATCCTGGAGTCCTGGGATGGAGCCCCCATCGGGCTCCCTGCTCAGCAGGAACCTGCTTCCCCTTCTCTCACTCTCCCTGCTTGTGCTCCCTCTCTAGCTGTGTTTCTCTTTGTCAAATAAATAAATAAAATCTTAGAAAAATAAATAAATAAAACCAAAATTGGGATGAATAATAATATCTACTCAGTGGGTTTTATGGTGGATTAAACAATTTAATATGATTGTGCTCTTTAAAGTAGGGTCGGATAAATAATAAGTATTGGGTAAAAATTTATTATTATTATTATTATTATTATTATCATTATTTGTTTATTTAACACCCTTCCCACTTCCTTCTTTGATAAAATGGAAAGATAGATGATAGACCTACCTCATTAGATTGATATGATAATTAAAGAAAATTTTGTAGGTAAAACATTTAATGTAGTGGCAACATATAGTATACCCACATATTTTACCTATGTGTAGTATTATTGTTATTATATGGAGCACTACCTTTGTTAAAATATGGAATTTTACAATATGACTGATTGCCCGATACATGTGAGCGTCCTGTTAAAGAATACACATACCAATCAGCTTTGGTTCTCTAAATGTCATCAGCCTCTATCTGTAGCTAAGTCTGGGTTCTGTTCATCAGAGTTCCTTCTGGTGATTTTATCTTCTGAGTAGCAAAGGGGTCTTAGGTGTCTTTCAGGAGATTAAGTGCTCTTTAATGGTATAACTGAGCAAAGAAAAAAAAAAAAGTTTACATTAGTCTTAAAAGATTGTCCTCATGGGCTCCTGCGTGGCTCAGCCTCTGCCTTTAGCTCAGGTCAAGATCTCAGGGTCCTAGGATCTAGGCCTGCATCTGGCTCTCTGCTCATCAGGGAGCCTGCTTCCTCCTCTCTCTCTGCCTGCCTCTCTGCCTGCCTGTGATCTCTCTCTCTGTCAAATAAATAAATAAATAAATAAATAAATAAATAAATAAATAATAAATAAAAAAGCTTGTCCTCACATGCCACCCCTCATTTTGAAAGAATGACTCCCTTGAATGACAAATTCACTAAGAAAAGCTTAATAAAACCATTATTTGTAGTGAAAATAGGTGACGAAAAAATCCAGTAGGAAGAAAAATATAACAACTTGGTTCATAGAAAATGCTGTTTGGATAAAGGCCCAGGGAAAACTCTATTTCTCTATTTTCCTTTTCTATAGTATTTTGGCCCTGGTAAAAGATATTTCAAAAAGTAGTCTTTTGATGACTACTATTGTTTCAGCCATCAGTCTTTAGCAGCAGACTTGGTCTATACAGAAACAAGATGGAACAGAAAGCAAAGAAAAAGTACAGCCTGAGGGGCTGTTTTCTGATGTGAGGGCCAAAGAGCATTCTTGGTACTGGTAGGATCCATATCTTACCTTGGACTGAAAATACTCAAATTCAGTTTAATGGAAAGAAAGAACCAGATAATACAAATTTGTCCATCTTGTCTAAAGAGATGACTCTTGTGCATACAACAAGTAGCAGAACAAGAAGGAAGCAATATATTTGTTCTGAAAGGACTTTTGCCAGTTCGCTGGGGTAGATACACTTGAAAGCAGATAGCCATCAGAGTTTTCTGATGGGTGAGGTCAGACAAAGAAACAAGCAGTGAGTTTAAAATGTCCTAATGGATGCTTTTCATATATGATTAAATGTATATGTAATTCATTCAGAGATTGTTAAAACAATAATAACTAATCAGATCCTCTACTTTTCAAGTCTATACAAATGTATTAATTGCTCTAATAGTATCTACAGACTGAAAAGTTGGTAAGGCATTCTATTAGGAATATATATTACACTCTGACTCTTTTCCATGGACAACTAATAGAATTTTGAACTAAAATATAGCCATTTTCTCTAACTCAAAAAAAATGTGCTGATGTTTTCAGTGGACCTAGGTTAACTAGAAGCTTGCATATGTGTAAATAGCAACTTGACTCTTCCAGGTGATAAATTCATACCAGTGACTAGTGGTGGCTTAACAGAAAGAAAATTTGTCTGCATAGTGTTAATAACAGATTTAGATTGCCCAAAACGTTGAGCTGCACTTAACATACTCTTTTGGAATGACCAAAAATGAACATTAATCTTTTAGATTAAATTAGCTAGTGCTATAAAATCAGTTAGTTACTAAAGCATACTTAGATCCAATTTCCCTTCCACTTCATGGTAGAAATCAGGAGACCAGCTTTTTAAATGATGAAGTCAAATTATAATATTTGGGCAGCAATCTTTAGAGGACTTTTCTCAGGAAGTTGAACATATTCCAACATCAAACCCTCAGTGGAGGAAGTAAGTAGATGCAACCCTAGAATTTTAATACATATCATAGGCAGAATACCTTTTTCTTTTCTTGAGACAACTCTGGGGTAATTAAGGCACATAAATATCAATCTTAAACTGCTACTACCAACCTCAGACATAGAAGTTCCCCATGTGTTCCAAGATGACACTTTAAAAGATGAACTACTTACTCATTTTTCTGGCTTCTCTGAGTATTTAGCTAATACTAAATGTTCAAATGATTATTTCAACATAAGACAGCACATTGGCTATAGTTGGCTATAGAGATCTCAGTCCTTTTTCTCTACTTCTTAACCTATGACTTTTTATGTCACTGATGAAAATTTGACATAAATAACACAGGAATGTTTACCATATGTCAAAAGAAAAGGACTCAGATGGCCAAACACTAAAAGGAATGCTTTAGCTTTCCCAAAAATGTTCTTCCAACCACAAAGTTGTATACATAGAGTTGTATCTCATGACAGAGCAATACATAAACCGGACTTCAAAGGAATTATTTATATAATTTTCCAAGTATTCTGGCAAAAAGTCATAAATCTAGAGCTTGCTAAGTTTCCTTATTGTAAATGTCCACTTGCCTCCTTATTTGCTCCATTTAAAAATCTCAGGGATCAACCATGACAGATGGAGGAAAACCATCCAAGTGAGTGTCAAGTAGTATTCATCAGTATAAAACTAAGGAGAAACCACTGTCTGAATGCCTTTAGAGAAGAAAATACTGATGTTCTATTTTTCCAACAGTGTAAGTGATAAGAGTGTCCCAAAAGAGAAACAAAACACAGAAGAGCATATTTCGGATGACTGACCACTTTTAGATAAAATGAGATGAATTAGATTTGAAGCCTGTTTTAGCTAAAAAACATCAGAGGTTAAAGATCAAAAAGATTACTTCCTTTTTCCTATTGAACCAGCCCATTTTTTATGGGGTACTCCTTAAGAAACATTTTGAGGGAACAAATTATTACACAGTCATGTTGAATTTCCATAACATTTTAGGAGACCTGGTGCCAAGTTAGTGTTCAGCAAATATTTTAGATTAACAATGTTATTTATCTCCATGTTTTATCACTTAATACAGTATCTGACCATAATAGGTACCTAATTGTTTATGAGTGCACATGTCTGTGAATAAATAATCACAGCATAAGTAACTACTGCCTTTAAATTCCATGTGCATCTATTGTACAATCTATGCCAAGCATTGTGGTTGTCTTTGGGTACTCAAAAGATAAAACTAATCCCAAACATAGATCTTCCTTGGTTGTTAAAGGTTGCTGCATACTTTGTCCTTTATACATAATTGTTGCAAGTTAGCCCTTCAGTCATTGAAATATGACAGAACTCTTGCTTGATCTTCATCATAAGAGAGTTTGAGCCATTTAAGAAGTAGGGGGAATGCAGTAAATACCAAAGAGTAAGTAGTTCTACCATTCCCTCTTACATGCAGGTTGGGTTAAAGAAATGCAAAATGATATATGAGGACCAAGTGTCTACAGGCATTCTGAGATAAGTGAAACATCACGCTTGAGTTATTCTGGGAGGAGAGTAAACACCAGAGCTCATGCTTGGCTTCTCAAGCATGACAGAATGTTCTTTCATGGATTTGTTGAATTCCTTGTTTGCATAGTGTAAACGAGTAGAAGCTTCAGGTAGCAAGAGCACCTCCTTCCTATAAGCCCCTTCAGCAAAGCCCTCTTCACTGAGGGAGGCCAAGACATTGGGAAAGACATTTTTATGCATTTTTACCTTTGTCCAATAGGATGTGCCAGCTTTGGAATGTTTCCTTGAGAAAAGAACAAAATACTTCACTGAAACATATTCTTAAAATAATGTATCTTAATAGGCCTAATATACAATCTACACATGTTCAGCATCTATTATATATGTGGTATGATGCTTTTAATTGTAAACAATCTCTTAATCTTAACAACAATCCTATAGGATACAGGATAAAGAAAACGAGGCTTGCAGAGAAGAAATAACTTATCCTATGTTAGATATATCATAAAGTAGATATGCTTTCCATTTAAAATGACTATTGAAATAGACTTTCTTAGATGGTGACACTGCCCCCTTCTTGCACCAGTCCTCCTTTCTAACACACACACATACACACACGCGCACGCACACACACACGCAAACACACACAGCACTTCTTTCATCACGACCAAAATGATCATACTAAAGCACGGATGTGGCTATGTGTTTGTTACTGTTAAAAACAAAATATGTTTAGGGCACCTGGGTGGCTCAGTGACTGCCTTTGGCTCAGGTTGAGTGACTGCCTTTGGCTCAGGTCATGATCCCAGAGACCCGGGATCGAGTCCCACATCGGGCTCCCTGCTCGGCGGGAAGCCTGTTTCTCCCTCTTTCACTCCCCCTGCTTGTGTTCCCTCTCTGGCTGTGTTTCTCTCTGTCAAATAAATAAAATCTTAAAAAAATATATGTTTAGTGACTCACACTGCCACTCTTCTGCTAAATAACCCTCAAGGCTTCCTCTTGTTCATGATAGAAAGTGCTATGTTTAACTGTTAAAGTGCTTCAAAATCTAGCTCTGACCCCAAACCTCTCCTTTTTGTTATTTCATGCCTTAGCCAAACCCATTCCCCCAAGTATCTTCAGGAGTTTCTCACCTCAGGAATTTTCTCACATAGTTTTCTCAATTTGAGGTATTTTTTTAGCCAACTCTACAACTGGCCTACAAACCCATTGACCTCTTAAGACTCAATTCAAATTTCCCTTCTTTTAAAACATCAAAGGACTGAAGAAAGATTCAAATACCTTCCTTACTTGCTAAAAGACAAAGATAAAACCATGAGGTGAAAAGGTAGTGGTGATTGTTACTGTAGACCAAACAAACAAAAAATTCATTAAGATATATCTGTGCACAGAAAATACAAGAAATGAACAAATAAATTCTGATTTGAAGTGGTTTTCTATACATATAAGAAATGTATGTTACTTGGTGGCGCCTGGGTGGCTCAGTTGGTTAAGCAACTGCCTTCGGCTCAGGTCATGATCCTAGAGACCCGGGATCGAGCCCCACATCGGGCTCCCTGCTCAGCAGGAAGCTTGCTTCTCCCTCTCTCACTCCCCCTCCTTGTGTTCCCTCTCTAGCTGTGTTTCTCTCTGTCAAATAAATAAATAAAATCTTAAAAAAAAAGAAATGTATGTTACTTACATCTATAATATATATTATATACTGTTTTATATTATATATCGTATAATTATTGAATTATTATATATTATATATGTCATATATAACACACATATATATCATAATAGTGGTCAAATAAAGTATGCGTTCTTTTAAAAGTTCCATCACTGCAGATTTTTTTAGTGGTTATTTCTCTTTCTTTTTCATCCTCGAGAGTTAATCTATAGTATTTTTAAGACTGAAAGACCAGAGTATTTAGATCTCATTTTTTTTCTTGCATCAACTAGACCACTCACTAAAACTTTTTCTAGATAGGTGAAATTGTATAATAATACTTGTGTACATATGCCTCACGTAGAAATTTTGTATGTATCGAATTGTTTCATTTATTCAACATGCGTTTATAGCAGTTATATATGCCAAGCATTGTGCTTAGAAGAAAAAAATATGAGATATGTTGAACATTATTTAAGTTCTCACAATACAGATAATAGTAGTCAAGAAAGCCTTTTGGAAAATTCTAAAATGCTCCACATGTATAAGAAATTATCATCACTATAAGTGTATAAGAAATACTTATAGTGCTTAAATTAATCTTTGAGATTAACATCACAACCACTTTCATGTGCTTGTCAACAACTTGTCCTTTAGAGTGGGGGCTAAAAAGAAAGAGTCTGCAGAACAAGACCCACTGCTCATTGGCCTCCTTTGGCATGGCTTTCTTAAATTCTTCTTAAATTCTTTGCTTGATCCTGATTTCCATCATGAGATTTCTCCAAAAGGTATACTCAAGAACTTATTACTAATAGTCAAAACCAAGCCTTTTAGTTTTGTAAAATATTAAAATCAGTTTCATTGCTTTTTAGAATTTCCCAAAGAGCTCTCTGGAGTCATGGTTAAAATGTGATGACTCTGGATCCACTCAGGATTCTCCTTGAGGATAACTTCCCACAGTGAGTACTGGGAGAAGACAGATGTCTTTAGCTGACTAGAATGAGCAAACTTTGCCCTCTGACTGTCCATAAAGCTGTCAGTCACTGTAAATTAAAACTGGAACTTTCTTCACTAATGCCCTCATTCAGACTTCAGCGTTGGCATCACAGCTACGGCAACAAGCTAATCAATAGTATTTCCTTCCAGTCATTGCTTGAATATTGGTTTGTGGCCATCCAGGGGTCTATCTCTATGCAAATTTACAGGCAGTTGCATATTTAGAAAATGCCTTTTTCCTTTTCACAGCTTTGAGAATGTTTACGTTTTGGGCCCTTTCATAGCAACCTAAGACTCATCCTTCAGGTGTTTAATTAATATGTTTCCATTTTCTGTATTTTTGTTTTCTGTGGTACTTTGGAAACATGACTTCTCTCCCAGCAATTGGTAGACACTCAGGAAACACAGTTTAACTTTAATGTAGAATTAAAATCAAGACAAAAAATGTTTTTTTAAAGATTTTATTTATTTATTTAGTTGAGAGAGAGAGAGAGAGCAAGGAGGGGGAGTAGCAGAGGAAAAGGGACAAGCAGACTCTGAAGAGCCCAAAGTGGGACTCTATGCCACAACCCTGAGATCATGACCTGACTTGAAATCAAGAGTTGGATACGTGTGTGTGTGTGTGTGTGTGTGTGTGTGTGTATCTAAGCCTGCTCAAGGAAGTAATCTTGTTAAAAATAAAACTTAAAAATTACATGTTTTAGGATTTACTTTATTTTTTTGAAAAATTTTACAGAGCTTTTGGCAGTATTTGAAAATCATTTGACACCCAAGTGTTAGAACAGAGGGCCATAGAGTATTGAGAAAGAAGGTTCTACAGGAATTGTTCCAGTTCCAATCTCTTCAACTCAAAAATAGAAGAAGCCCGTAGAGACAATCTGATTTGAATGAGGTGACTAATCAACTTGGTGGCAAAGCCCAAGCTTCCTGATGCTCGCTGTCCCAATTCATTTCACTGTCTCACATCAACTGTGTTGTTTTAATCTCACTTTGTAAATTCATAAGAGCACCCTCTCATCTGATAATATGCTTCTGATATTTGTACTTGAAATAAGAAGCAAATACACACAATAAAGATGTGACTGTTCAGATTCTCTAGATCCTTTTCCTGACTGTCTAGATATTACATGTAGAAAGCCTTAAACATTTATAAGAAGCATAAAGGACGGAATAGTATAAGGCATATACCAGACCTCTTGAGGACCTGACTTAAGATGAGTGTTGAATAAGGATTATGTGGTAGCCACATGTTGACAACAATGGGAAGAGCATTTAGAGCAGAGAACAGTATAAGCAAAATCAAGAAGTCTCTAGGTACTTTCGAGGATTTGAAATGAAGCCATAATACTAAAGCATGATAAATAAGGTAAAAGCAAAGGTTGGAGAAATGAATAGAGATCAGCCTATGCAGGCCTTGTTGACCACATTAAGGATTCATATTTTACACTTTGTTGTTATGGAAAAAATTTAAAACATGTTAAGCAGAAAAAGCCATGATGCAAGTTTTAGGAAATCTCTCCATTAGGTTCAATATATGTTAGATGTAAAACGTGGACAAGAATACATATGAGCTGATCAGGTAGAAACCTACTACAATAATCTAGGAAAACATGAGTGATTAGTGACAAAGATAGCAAAGGAGTTGGAAAGAAATGCACACACTTGGAGTTTTATTTGAATGTAGAACCAACAGATTTAGAATGCACATCTATGTTTAAAAGGATTAAAAATGCCCCAAGTTATGTAATCAAGTGATACTGTTTCTCACTTCGAAGTACCTTTTGTATTGATGCCTTCTTCATCCATGTATATATGAGGAACTGCTAGAACCTCGTAAACTAGCAGGGAAGCTGTTTTCTAGGCTTGCATCAGCTCTCTGGTCCATACATCATTAATATAGCATCTATGAAATCAGCCTCCCTTGTGTTCAAATCCTGATTTATCCATTCAGGTTATGAGAATATGGACAACTCACAAAACCCCTGTAACTTCACTTTCAAGGGGATAAGATTAACATTTTCCATTTAACTACCACCATCTTAGTTTGCTTGAGGCTTAATAAGATATAATAAGATAAGTTATAATAATAATAAGACATACTAGTTTAAAAGCATTTTGATCATACTTCCTCACTTCCAAAAAAAATTAAAATAAACCACAAAAATGTTTTAAGGCATTAAACACACAATGACAATATTGAAGGAGTCTTTTCTTCCAAACTGACCGGCCTAAGAATGACTAACATAACGCCAAGAGTCCAAGTAAATCACCTTGCAGGTAATAAGACCCATCCAAACCACTTTAGGTTTCCCCTTCTTGAACATGAACATACAACTGCCATGGAGGAGCATGTATCTGAGGGAAATCTCTAACAAAAAAGAAACAAGAATAAACAGGGGAAAAAAGAAACTTGAAAGGAATAGAGCCTATGTGAAGAGAAATAAATTAAGGAAAAACTTTAGTTTTAATGTTCAGAGCCATAAGAAAAAAAATATCAGAAATTAAAAACATGAAATAACGGAAATGAGGAGCTCAACAGAAAAGTTAAACAGATTTAGGAAAATAAAGAAAAAACAATCTAAAAAAGTAGACAATGAGTTTAGGATGTCCAACATACAAGTGAGAGAAATCCCAGAAAGAGAGAATAGGGAGGAGAGAGAGGAGGATCTTGCTTATAAAATTTGTCCAGAAATTTGGGAAACTTGTCCAGAAATAAGAACTATGAATTATAAAATGGAAGAAAATAAATCCAAATTGAAGATATATAAGAATTCAGGATGCAAAAAGAAAAATTTTACAAGCTTTCAGAAAGGAGAAAAATGAAGCTAGATATTATGCCTAAGACTGGGATTCAAAATGGCTTGGGACTTCTCAACAAACAATACAGGCAGCAAGGAGAAAATTGAATAATGCCTTTATCATTCTTTATAAAGAAAAATCCAAAATTTTAATCCAACCTAATAAAAAATTAAATCTGAAGATAATATAGAAATTTTATTTCACACAAACAAACAAAAAATCCCATGAATAATTCTCAGAAATCTTCTGACATTATCTTCCACTTCAGTATAGGACTCAGGTAATCCAACACAGGTGATAGATACAATCAATGCCAGGAAGACATTTGCACAAGAGACATAAAGAACAACAAGCCCAGATTCAAGCAACATGGCTCAAGGAATAGATACATTAATGGCTGTCATCATCTTCTGCTCTGGTGAACCTCTATCAGATTCTTTTCAACCATGTGTTGATGAAGCCCCTATTCCCACTTCCAGTCACTGTTGGCAATTGAGGACATTCACCCCACCACTTCCTAAGAACTGGAAGTTGGCCACGGTGAGCTTAGAAGAAAAGATCAAACATCCCATTCCCCATCCACATCCCATATCCAGCTTATTTTTCAGATCTGCCAAATGCCAGATTATGGAACTTTCTCTATTTCCTAAGGTTCATTAATTGCCTCTTCCCAAAGAAATTCTTTGACCTCAAAAGGAAACTGAAAACCAAAGTATGATCCAGACTCCCCTTAAGTTATCTTCTGCTAGGACTATTGTTCTTATGACAATGTGGCTCGTTTTATAGAGTTGTTTGTGTTTCCTAGTCAATTTGTATATGTGTATGCTTTCACATTTATACAAAAATAACTTAAAAACAAGGAAAATCACTGAGAAAAGGAGGTGATATATAAAGTGTTTAACATAGTGACTGATAGAAAATAAGCTCTTTTTTTAATGATTTTATTTATTTATGAGAGACAGCGGGAGAGAAAAAGAGGCAGAGGGAGAAGCAGTCTCCCTGCTGAGCAGGGATCCTAATGTGGGACTCCATCCCAACACCCTGGGATCATGACCTGAGCCAAAGGCAGATGCTTAACCAACTGAATCACCCAGGTGTCCACATAGTATAAGCTCTTAATAAGTCACAAGAACAATTGTTAAATTTTATGTAGTCCTTCCATTCCCTGATATCAATTATTTTTCTGAAATGTCATTTGGGTGAAAAACCTTATGAATAATCATATAATGACTTCATTGTTTAACATTTGTACAGAAAATGTCCTTTCCCTACTACTAAGGAAAATAATGCAAACTTCCTTGAAACATTAACAATGACAAAGAATTCTCAATCATACTAATGTCCATAAATAAGTTTTATATTAATTCTAATAAAAATATTGGATGAATGACCTATATAAAGATTTTAGTTTGTGTTCATGTAGAATATGCATAGATATAAATTAGACAAAAGATGTGGATGCTGGGTGGCTCTGTTGGTTAAGCACCTGACTGTTGATTTGTCTCAGATCATGATCTCAGTGTGGGAAGATCAAGTTCTACATCGGGCTCCATGCTGAGTGTGGCGTCTGCTTGAGATTCTCTCCCTCTGCGGCTCATGCTCTCTCTCTCTCTCCACCAAAAAAAAAGACAGAAGTTGTAGTGAAAAACCTACCCAAACAATCAAGAGACTATGAATCTTGTTCTGAATGTGCCACTACCTAAGTCATTATGCCTGGTAGGGTCACTTTCCCCAGGACAGCAGATTTCTGGTTATGCATGGTGCTAAGCACATGCAGACATATCCACGTATCCACTAGACCTCAGCATACATGCTGCTTGGAGTATATTTCCTTCCATTCTGCTTACAGCTCACCTTCCCCACTACCAGCCCCATGGCCCAGTCCCAGAAGCAAGGATTTGGTTGAAGTCTTACAGAGACGTAATTTCCTGAGGGGGGGAGATTTCCATTCAACCCCTCAGCAGCTCCCCTCTTTGTGGTCTTAATTCACAGACTAAAAGTATTTGATATCTTGAATTTCCACTCTTATGTCCCATCTGTTTATCCACTCACCTCAGTGCTTAAAGTAGACCTGTCGGTGATTTTCATGGATTTTCCAACTCCCCTCCATACTGTCACTTCTTCCCTTCCTCCCACACTTGAGTAAGGTCTAATTCCTACCATAAATCCTTCTTTCAAGTGATATTTATAGTGGCCTTATTTCCCTGAGAAATGTGTTAAAGAGTTCTATGGCCTCTACCAAGTATGTTTTTCTAGAATTCTCGGTATGATATTATATGATCTACATATATCTCAGTAAACAGTTGGGGCAGATTCAAGTCTCTTCATTATTCGTAGCAGACAACAGGGAAGTTAAGCCTTATTACAGGCTGCTTGCATGTGACTTCCCCAGAACACCAACGAGTACTATGTTCTCGGATTTCAAATATATAATGAATAAAAGGATTTACAATGACTGCATATGGATTAAGTAGACACACAAGCTTACCTCTATATAATAGTATATATTTAGAGCATACGTGCTTAAAAAAGAAATTAAATAAGAAATAACAAATACTTCTATTCATACTTCTTAAGTATACAAAGATAAAATAGAGACTAAAGATTCATTCAATGGCCAAGGCCACAGCTGAGTCCCACCCCCAGCTCTTTCCCATTAGTCCTCAATTGTTGCAAAAGTATTTCACTTGTACGTAGAGGAGAACAATATCTCAGGAACTAGTCTAAGACAATAAATCATGAGAGCTGGTTTGTTCACATTTTTTTCTTTTCTTTTCATTCTTAAGGCAAACCTCCCACAGAGAAAGTTATACCAAGCAAGGGATTCAGCAAAATGTATGAAAATATATTTCTGCCACTCATGTATTACTTTTCTGTGGCACAAATCCAATCAATAGCCCTGAAGGAAAAAAATAGAATAAAAGTGTGTGTGTGTGTGTGTGTGTGTGTGTGTATTTGTGTGTTGTATGTTTCCTTAACTTCATAAGTGCAGCTGTTCAAACATTTATCATTTTATGTTACAAAATAAGGAGTTAACTGAAGCACAGAGAAGCAGCATAGTTTTCCATCAGTTTAGCATTTGTCTTGGGATTTAAGCAAAATAAATTAAAAACACACGTGGCTTTCACATAAACTA
Source organism: Spilogale gracilis (assembly GCA_004023965.1). Classification (NCBI taxonomy): domain Eukaryota; kingdom Metazoa; phylum Chordata; class Mammalia; order Carnivora; family Mephitidae; genus Spilogale; species Spilogale gracilis. The sequence continues at coordinate 50,181 of PITA01014025.1, forward strand.
GTTTGGTGTCTTAAAAGCACTTCCAAAATTACCCTTTCTTGGCTGCCTCCTTCCTCTGAAAGCATTACCAATTCGTCTTTGTTTGCCACATTAATTATAAAAGTTAATATTGGCATACTCTATTACAGTTTAGAAAATGATTTTGTGTATATGAAATAGATCATCAAGGTGTAATAGGAAAAGACACTGGCTTTGTAGTCTAAGGATCCTTACTATCTATGCAACAGAGTAGATGGGATGGAAGTGGGTGATCACCACTATTCTGTAAAGCTTAGATGAGATCATGGATGTGAAGGGTATTTGTGAAAGGTCTGGAATGAAACAAATAAAGAATGTGACTGCACTACATAGATGGGGAATAGCTACTAAGTGATTTGCCCAGAATTAAAAAGAGGGGTGTCAGGACCAGAAATCCAAAGTCTACACTCCTAGTTGTAATATTCCCTCCACTCCATCTCACTGCCTTTCATTCATTAGTTTTGGTTAAGAACAAAGACTTTTTTGTTTGTTTGTTTGTTTGTTTGTTTTAGAATGGACTACATCATTTCATGTAGAAATTTAGTAAGAAGCAACATATTTTAAGGATTCAGGAAATCGCAATCCAAACTTTCTGACTTTAAATCTGAGCTCTCTCTCTCACTCACTTTGAGACTGGGTACATTAATTCAGTTCTCTGTGCCTCAATTTCATCATCCTTAAAAACAAGATAAAATTAGCATCCATATCATAGGGCTGCTTTGAAGATTATATGAGTTAGCACATGTAAACCTTGAGAATAGTGCCTAGTACATAAGAAGCATTCAGTAAATGCTAACAATTTTATGTAAACAGTCCTGAAGAGGCACTTTTTGATGCAAACTATCATATCGGACTGGCCGTCAATAGTCATAGCAACATGACTGGTATCCTGGTATCCTTAAGAACTTAGGGGATGAGGTGAGGAATACATGTGCAGGATGATGCTGACTTTATTACCAGAGCCGAAGCAGAATCTCTAAGAAGTTCCAGCTTCAAAATGAACAACACCACTCATTGCTAGGAAATCCAGAATTCATGTAATAATTGTATCTGAATGAAGGCATGTATTATTTATTTTCTCCTTTTTCAGTAAAACTGTGGTATTCATGAAAGTGTTAGCAATGACTACAAAATATCAAGAAAATATACTGAGAGTTATTTATCAGATCAAATAGGAGTCCATTAGTAAAATATATCCTAGTCAACGCTGCATACCAGAAGCACAGATCTTGAAATATTACTACAGGAAGAGAATTTAAAGTCTACCTCATCAAACTAACCTTCATCCCATACAACAAATACCTTTCTTTTCCAGTATCACGTATCAGTAATCTCGCAGCCACTATTTAACATTTCAAAGGACAGGAAAATTCTCACCTCCCAAGGAAATTGTCTAACCACCTAATAGTAATAGATTTTTAGAAAGTTTCTCTTTACCTTGAACACAATTTTGTTTCATAGTAATTTTATCAACAGGAACTCATTCCTGGTCCAAAGAGTATAATAATATTTCATAAACAAGAAAGACTGTGAAGAAATACTATAAAACTTAAGTTGTTATTAGTAAGCATTATAAAATAAGCTGTATTGGTATCATGAAATGGTCCTGACCATCATAGCCCTGAAAATAGTCAACTGAAGTTTCTTATCATAATCGTGTGCTTTTCACACTAGGTATGATGTATATGTGCTCTCATTTTTCATCATATACACAAGTCCAATCTACAGCTTTCATAAATGAACACACAATATAGTTTGCATAGACATTTCCTCCTGATCAAATTCATTTGTTAATGACATATTTGTTTCTATTTTACCCCATTTTTGATTTACCTTTCCACTCTTGTTGGAGGAGGTCATCAGGAGGACATGACCACTGATTAACCTATGAGCTGAACCTGAGCAATCACAGCCTCCTTACCTCCTCCCCGGTCCTTGGAATGTACACCCTGCCCATTGTTCCCATAACTATATCCATTTCAAGGATGCAACCTCAAAGGAGTAATGTGTTGTGGGAACTCTCTGGACTGTGTATGTGACTGAACCCTGGTAAAGTCTCTATATAAACTGTTAAGATTCTGGCAGGTTAGTGTCGAGAGTTATTTCACTTGTGACCACCCCAAACAAGCCTTGTATATAAGTTCCCTTGCTTATTGAAATGGCCACCTACCACTCTAGAGTGGTCTTCCTTTTCCTTTTGTCTCTGTTTCCCCACTGTAGATGGGGGCCTGCTTCAGATTTCACCTAGGGAACTTCTGAAGCTGCAAGCCAATAATTGGTGTGCCAGCCAGGAGATGTTAGAAAGAGATCTTGAGAAAGAAGCATCTGTGGGGAAAGTCCAGATTGGACATTAACATCTACATGGGGGAGGGCAGCCTGAATGTCAGATGCTTGTGGACTACCGTATGAGTACGGGACACCTCCAAAATGCTGACTAGTCTAATGTATTTGATTGAGGAATTGTTCATAGCATACCTACAGCAAAGAAAGGAAATACATGGCTGCCACAGTGAGATGGCCTCTAATTCTGCAGTTTGGCTGACTACCAATGTGCGTTAGGGGCAGAAGCTGAGTTAGAACGTCGGAAGATGAGCTGATGTTAGAAATGAAGTGTCTACCACTTTGCTAGCTTCCAGGCTAGTAGGCAAGGTGGCAGAAGAGCAGAATAATATGTTGGAGGCTTTAGTATGCCAATTGGTATAGCTAGGAGTGCAAGAACTCCCTGGGATTAAGATCCAGGGGCTTGTGACAAAGCCTGACTGGGACACTCAGAGATGGAATCTCTGAGAAAAGTGAGGAGAGCCAAGAGGTGTGTGTTGTGGTCATTCACAGTGAAACAAAGTTTCCTGTGTGTCTATAATACAAAGGAAAAATTTGAATAGTAATTACCCAAAACTTCTGATAATAGAGAAATATACCCCAGACTCTTAGGAGAAAATCATGCCTTCTTTCTCTGTCCCTTGAAAATGTAAATCTTAGCATATCTTTGAAATGTAAATACTCCAGGAGATAACTAAAACACTGCCCACAGAGACCAAGGAAAATAAAAGGAGGAAAGAGGCTTTTAGAATACAGAGGATTTAGAAGCTCCCTTGCCCAAATTGTAGTCCATAGCCTCCATAAACTACTTGTCAAGGGCAAATACAAATCTTAAACAAAAATTAATAAAAAGCTTTAGCCAAGGGAGCAGGTAACCTTAACTTGACATAATTTGGATTCAACAATTATTTATAAACCAGTGAGTTTTGTATTGCTGTATGATTCATGAATAAAATTTTGGAATGGAAACGCTAAGTCTCTGTGTCTGCCTGCAGTGTCTAGGGATGTATGTTATGCATGTGTATTTCTATTTCTACATGGTATTGTCAAAATTTGTAAAAGAGGTCTACTTAGGCTGTGGAAAAAGGGGAACCCTCTTACACTATTGGTGGGAATGCAAGTTGGTGCAGCCGCTTTGGAAAACAGTGTGGAGATTCCTTAAAAATTTAAAAATAGAGCTACCCTATGACCCTGCAATTGCACTACTGGGTATTTACCCCAAAGATACAGATGTAGTGAAAAGAATGGCCATATGTACCCCAATGTTTATAGCACCAATGGCCACAATCGCTAAACTGTGGAAAGAGCCAAGGTGCCCTTCAACAGATGAATGGATAAAGAAGATGTGATACATATATACAATGGAATATTACACCTCCATCAGAAAGGATGAATATCGGGTGCCTAGGTGGCTCAGTGGGTTAAAGCCTCTGCCTTTAGTTCAGGTCATGATCTCAGGTTCCTGGGATCGAGGCCCACATCAGGCTCTCTGCTCAGCAGGGAGCCTGCTTCCTCCTCTCTCTGCCTGCCTCTCTGCCTACTTGTAATCTCTCTCTGTCAAATAAATAAATAAAATCTTTAAAAAACAAAAAGAAGAAAGGATCAATATCCAACTTTTGGACTGATTGGAAGAGATTATGCTGAGTGAAATAAGCCAAGTAGAAAAAGTCAAGTATCACATGGTTTCACTTATTTGTGGTGCGTAAGGGGTAATAGAGAGGACAGTAGGAGAAGGAAAGGAAATGGCAAGTAGGGTAATTCAGGGAGAGAAACGAAACATGAGACATTTTGCACACAGAAACAAACTGAGGGACTTGGAGGGAGGGGGGTGGGGAGATGGGAGAGCCTGGTGGTGGGTACTGAGGGCACCTATTGCATGGAGCATTGGGTGTGGGGCATGGGCAATGAATCTTGGAACACTGAAAAAATAAAATTTAAAGTCAAAATAAAAAAGAGGTCTACTTAATTGGCTTAAAATAAGTCATCTGTAAGTATTCATAAAACTCAGAAATACAGAAAGTAACACAAATCCTTTTCAAGTTCAACTAGTTTACGTTTGTTGGCTTAATTAAAATAGACTATGTCTTCAAATGATCAGCATTAGAATTAATGCAGGCATACAACTTTTATTCTACCTGGGTTTACTAGTCAAATAAACTCACATTATCTCTGCCACAAAATTTGTCAGCAAGAAAAATAATTTAAGTTGATGACTACTTCTTTAATGTCTCATAAATATTCATGAGTAATCTAAACATAATTGTTAAGAACAAGTGAACCGAATAGACGTAAATGGATGCAGAAAATTGGGGGGGGGGGAATTCTTACCTGGTGTAATGAAGCTGGCTAAAAGTGGATGAATTTGGGGCTCCTGGGCGGTTCAGTCATTAAGTGTCTGCCTTCAGCAGCTGAGATCATGATCCCCGAGTCCCAGAATTGAGCCCAGCATTGGGCTCTTGTTCAGTGGGAAGCCTGCTTCTCCCTCTCTCACTCCCCCTGCTTGTGTTC